>VYZR01120326.1:15663-36393 GCA_013400675.1 Oxylabes madagascariensis | reverse complement strand
GGGAAATAAAACAAGAGGAGGATAAGCTGAAGGAAAACATAACTTTTCTTTCCAAATGTTTTATTTTCCTAAGTAAATCAATGCTCTCGACAAATCTATCAGAGCTTTATGAGTGAAATAAAAAATGTCTTTCCCTTTGCTGGTGTGTAACATTCCTGTGGTGGTTCCCCAGTTACTTCTGTGTGTCTGGAAATAGCTGATTCCAAGCAGATACTATGGCAACCACTAGGTTATCTCACCTGGATCATAATTTTCTAGAGACGGGACAGAAGAAGAATCCCTTAAAAGAAATAAAAGCAGAACTGCTCCACCGTGTAAGTAACTTTGAGCAATTATTCATCCACAGGAGAATTTTATGGAAGTTTATTTTTACATGCTTTCATAACTCACAAAGTTAATGTTCAAGGGACAGAAGTCAGAGCTGGATGTTAGAATGTGACAGTAATAAACACCTCCTAACAGATGAAGCCTTACATAAATTATTGGCTAACAACTGGTAAGGTTATAAAATCAGAATATTCAAAAACTTTGGTTTAGGTACAGAGTTACTTGGGGAAAGGCAGCAGGATATATAAGGAAATATGAAGATATGTGAGGAAAACGAACAAGGATGTGCAGATAAATCCCTTAATGACTGGGAAAAAGAATTGGTTCTCTAAATTCCAAAAGAGACCACTAATTGTGAAGGTCATTGAAAATGAACCTGCATTTCTTTTATGATGAAATATTTCTTTTAGTATTTTTTAGGCTTTAAAAGTCACAAATATGGATTTTAGATTATCACTTTCTGTGAAACAATGATACAATTTATGCTTTTGCCTTGAAAATCCCACCCTTGTCTAGAATATTTTCTGCTGCTTGCTAATCCAGGTTTTAAGGAAAACAGAAATATTTAGTGTTGTATTTCTGTGACTAAACTTAGTTCCTATGTACTTGCCAGTAGCAAAGATTCCTTCATTAACATCTTCCAAAATGTATGTTTTGAAATTAAAAGATGTGCTGGTGTTTCTGAAGGCATTCCCATGTTTCAATGGGTTAGAGCTGGTGATGGAGAATTTTTTTCCCTTACCTGGAAATAATGATTGCTTGAGGCTTTTCAGGTGTGCAGCTTGTGTGTGTGCACAAGTGTTTTAATGGTATAAATGCTGAATTCTGTGCATGCCCTCTGTTGTGTTGGCTCTTGAGGCTATCTGCTGTGTTACTACTTCTCCACACAGCAGAAAAACTCCTCAACCTTATTTAAAATGCTCTGGCAAAAATAGTGTCATGAGATCATTGTTTTAATGAATCAGTGATGAGACTGCTATAACTTGTACCAAAAACTAAACAGCCTTTACCAGGAGGATACTTTGGATGAACTCGTGGACAGATTCAAGGGATACAAGGAATTCTGGGAGGTGAACAGACAAAGAATTCAGCAGCTTCATTCTGGCAAGGTAAATGACCAGGACTGACTGTTCAATTTGTTTTCAATGCCAAATGGGCTGGCAGAGGAAGGGTAAGGATGGGACAACTTTGTTTTTAAGTTGGAGACCTCCTTACTGGCAGGGCTACAATGGTTTGGATTCTGAGGATTTTTTTTTTTTTTTAATGCCAGTTCAGACTATATTTTGTGAGTTCCACATTTAAAGTTTTTCAGTTCACATGTGTGTACATGTTTGCAATTTGAGTAAGACAGTTCTGTGTGGGTTGAAAAAAGCTACTTATTTTCATTGGTATATTAGTTAATTATACTTAGTTATTTTACTGATTTTCAGATGTCATCTTTTTTGGTGAGGCATACAACTTGCAATTTGTATCTCTGAGGTGTGTGGACGTTTTCTGTTCACGTGAAGATTTCCTCGGTGTATGTTAGCTGTTTATAACACCAGTGCTGCCTTTGGGCAGCCTCAAAGGCCCTCATGAACTTGAGCTCTTGTTCATGAAGAGCGAGTGCCTTGATGCCTTAGTTAATGGCACTTATTTAAAACCACAAACAACCTGAATTCCTTCCTGGGAAGAAGGCGGAGAACAGGGTGCAGAACAAATGGGATCCAGAATTCACTCACACCCTGCCTGCTGATCTGATGCTGGTGTGGTTCCAGTGTGGAGAAAAGTCCTGGTGTGAGGTCTGGAGGTCAGAGGCTGCTGCCATCCTGCAAAGGAATGAGAGAGGCTTTGTGAGCACAGAGCAGCAGCGATGTTTAGTTGAGCAGCAGCAAAGCCCTGCCAGACATCACTGTCTTCTCCTGCAGCTGTCTGTGGTCCCCAGTGGCCTTGGGTCAAGGTCTGTCCTCCTTGTTTTTGCCACGTCCAAATTTGAAGCCTCCATTACTAGGAACAGAGAGAATAACAGTGCAGGTACAGCCCTTCATGTGTTCAAAGCTCTTCACAAACATTAACGAATTAAGCCTCAGCAAGTCCTTACGAGGCAAGTACTTATTCCAGCTGAGTGTTTGTGTCTGCAATCAAGAATATGCTAGACTTAATCCTCCTGTCAATCAGCCTAATTGATTTAAATGTCTAATTGGGTAGATTCCTTCAAGGAAGTTCTGTTTAAGAAAAGTTAGCCTGGAGAAGAGAATAATGCAGAGGAGAAAAACATTGCAAGAGGAAATTCTCAGCCAAGGAAAGGCAAGGACAACTGTCAGTGGTGGTTTTTAAAGCAGCTGGGGAGACAGGAGCTATTTTTTCATTGCTGCAAAGTATCTTCAAAGAGTCTTGAATAACCTAGAATTAAACAGTCAGTCTTTGTAAATGGGTTGGTTTCAAAAGGAGAAATTCAAAGAGAAAATCCCTAGTAGTGGCAATGAGTAGTGGTATCAAGGAGAGCAGTGAGGGACTGAAGGAGGCTACTCTGTGCATGAGTCCAACTCTCTCATCTACACTTTGTCTAGAGAATGACAGCTGCCCTTTGCATCTTGCAGTAGGCTGGCATTTTGGAACTAGATGATTTTTAGAGGTGCCTTCTGACCCAAACCATTCTATGATTCTAACATTTCCTACTGTGGTGTTGAATGGTAGTTAGTGTTGAAGTGTGCTGCGGGCCCACTTTGCCATGGGGATATGGAGAAAGGGAAAAAGTTACAAATGGGAGACCTGAGCTGAGAGGTGTTGCAAAGGGAAACCCTCAGGTTCAAAGAGGTGTTGTGCTGTGACCTTTTGTGCTATGGTCTCCTCCAGACATTTTCTGTGACTTTTCAGGGGACTAGAAAGTGTTTCAGGAAGTCACACCTCTATCTCCTACCAAGGTAAGATTCCTGTGGCCTTCTGTATGGCCACTGGCAAGCCTGACCTTTAAAAGCTTAAGGAAAAGGATCCTGTCCATTTCTCGTCATCAACAATGGCTTGTGTAGATTGAGGCTACATGGGACTGCTGTCTGTGCTGGAGTACATATTTCATCCTCCACCGTCTGTGCCCCATTGCAGAGCTGTGTGTAAGCTTCAAACACTTTCTAGATCAGGTCTTTCCTCCTATTTCGCACCAGTCTCATTCCTTTCTCTGCGGCTTCAGCACAAACAAACTTTTATAGCTTGGGACATTGCTGCTGGAGAAATACTGAGAATTGAGTTTAGTGGTACTTCATATGAATATTTTAGCTACTTTTCTTAGATGCGTGCTATGAGGTTTAAGAAGAAGGAGGTCTACAGACACGGTTTAAAATACCTTCCGTGGAGCAGCATCCAGATACCTTCTTTGTTGTGGTACAGGATGTATAAGTAATGTCTAAAGAGCATCTTAGAAACAAACAAACAAATCCAATGCTATTCTTCAAAATTTCACTACTGAAAATAATCCTTGTTGAAATGTAAACAACAGTAAACAACAGTGAAAGTAAACAACAGGTAATTTTTTTGCAGTTGCTGCAGAGAAACTGTCTTCTTGCCTGCATCCCTTTCTACAATCTGCAAACAGCTTTAAAAAAAAGATATGGCTGTAATTTCAAGCTGACAAGGATTGCAATATGAAATTCATTTCAGATGGGAAAAAACTCCAAAATTTGAAAAAGGATGTCTGCAAAAGCACATGACTCAGGAAGCTGTATTAACTGGTGAAAAATGTTGCTTTGCATATTGTCACATCAAGAACCTTTATGTCAAAGTAAAATCCAATAATGTTACTGTTTTTAACCCAGATGTTACTTTTGTGTTCACCCATTTCTTATGAACAAAGGATAGGTGGTTTAAAACAAAAATAACTGAATATATTTCGAAAGAGCTTTAAGCATAAGACAGATAATTTAGATGATGTTCATCAAATACCTGGTAAACCTGGAAAAAAGTATGTTCACAGCTAATATCACTCTAGATTTCTACTTAGTGTGAGCTTCAATTTCCCATGTCTCTCAATAAAATTGGGCCCTTGCAATTTTAGGAAATGAAAGTGACACTACATGTTGTTACACAACATCTTCATGCACGTGTACTTATCTCATTTTTTCCAGTGATGCTGACTTGTCCTAGAAACTATACTGCTCATAGTACAAAACACTTGAGGGAGGATTTTTCTATTAACCAAAATGATAAAGGTTTACAGTGCTGTGGTGTCTTGAAGTGTCTCTTGACGTGAAGAGCCTTTTTGGTAATTCTGTCTTTACTAAAGCAGCTTTGATATTTTAGCAAGAAAACACCTCTCATGGTGCGGCTGTATTTGGGCGAAGTGACATCCAGAAGATAAACAGGACAAGTATATGCTCGATGTATTCATCTCGCATTTGTAGTACTCATCATAGCTACAGCTGCGTGACCTGCCAGCTGTCTGTCTGCAGATAAGAGAAGGTGCTCTTCCTAAACTCATAAGGAAAATGAAAGTGGAAAGGATAGGAAAGCAACAAGAAATGAGAGGAGGAAGAGAGGTGAAGGATTGTCTTAGCTGACAGGAGGCTTTTGCCGTGGTTCCTGTGACCTATGAGTGAAAGGGGCCTTGGGTGACCTACACATCGGGCTGTGCTGCCAGGCTGGGCCCACAGGCACTTGGTGTAGGCTGCTCACTCCCAAATTAGCCCTGTCTGACCCCTGCCTCCTTCCTGCCCATGTTGTTGTGAGCTCTTTTTATTCGGTAATACTTAGGTAACTGGTGAGTTCACTTGCCTGCTTGGTAAGGTCTCCTGTGCCAGGCAGAGCATGACTTTCTTCAACCCTCTTCAATTTTCCCTCTGATCCATTCAGCTCTTGTATAAAACCTTCAGAACAGAGTACTAAAAGCAATGGACCTTTCTTATCCTTTGCACATGGGCCTCGAGCCATAGCTACTGGGAATTATTTGTTATATGGACACGCTCCTTTTTCGTCTTAATAGATGTGTACATTTTCATTTTCTTCCCAAAGATTTCCATGAACAGCCAATAACGCTTGTATAAATTGTTTCACACAGGGCTGTCTTCCTTGCCAGGACTGAATTATTTAATGTATTCCTGCTTCAGGCAGCAGGAGGATGCACAGAGAAATCCCACAGTGTTCAGGGAGGTCTTCTCTGGTGAGCATGCCCCAGGGAACCCAATGAGTGCTCAATTCCAGCCAAAGCCTGTGAGCAGTATATGGAAAACTACTCATGAACACTTGTTAAATCCTTACTTTTAGGCCTCAGGATCATCAAGGCTTCGGAAAAACTTGCAGTGACCCTGTGAAACACACTGGGTAGAAGTAAAGTGATAGTGAAGTGAGGGTAGAAAAGGGGAGGTGGCAGCCCATCACTGCCCAGGTCAGCAATACCAGACCTGCCTTGGCTTGCTGAGGGCGCAGGGAGCTGTGCAGGGAGCAAGAACAGCTGCTGTGCAATGCAGCACCTTTGGGGTGCTGGTACTTGTCCCCCACGAGCAGCAGACCTGGGAGATGAGGTGCTGGAGGAGGAGGAGGTAAGTGCCAGCCATAACAGGACCATGGCTTGCTCTCTCAAAGCCTCAAAGCCTCTGCAGCCCTGCACATTCACCTGGTCCCAGCAAAACCCACCCTGTGACTCTTTCCTCTTCTTCAAGGCACCTGTAATGCAGTATTTTTTAATTTGCTCTTACACTGGCTCGGTTTAGTTCAATAAACTGGTTTATACCCAGCTCATCCATACATCTCTGTGCACAGCTATAGGCTTCTGATTTTTCCTTCCCCTTCAAATGCTTCAATTTTACTACGGTTTCTGAGGGAGAGTGCCCTGGCCGAGGAGGCCACCGGGTGGTGCTCTTGGCACAGCAATGGGGGGCTTGGGACGCTGCTCTTTACTCGGGATTGAGCTCCATGTAAGGGTTTGGGCTTGGCTGCAGCAATAATTTACAAATGAACTTTGACACCAACAGCTGTTCCTTTCCAGGATGCACAAAAGTTTCCAGATTTTGAAATTATTCCAGAAAAAACATTTTAAATATAGACATCTTCTTACAATATCTCCCAAAGGGGAAAAAAAGGACCAGTTTTGAAAAGGGAATCTTCTTGACACCCCCTCAGCAAAGACTGTGGTCCGGAGGATGGCTTTGATGATGCCTCGACTTGTGCACAAGAGAGGTCTGGGAGATCAGTTGTGCTAGCATAGCTTTTGTTACATGTACCATAGCTGCCATGGGTGGTGGGTGTGGAAATTTGGTGGTTTTGTTTTAAATCTCCCCAGGGGAAAAATGCAAAGATGCCTTCCTTCTGCCTGCTTGCCTGGAAAAAATCTCTCGTGTTTTGCTCCCCAGGGGAGCTCACACAGTGCCTGTCCTGGTGGGGAGCTCCCAGCAGGGATGGTCCCAGCAGCCTGTGCCACTGCTCGGTTAGAGCCCTTGGCTGCCTCTATGGGAGCTGGGCTCATACCTTGAATGTGCTTGCAAAGGTGGTCTTCTCTCCTTCTCCTACTGAGAATCCTTTAAGACTTCCCTGCTGCAAATCTCTACAGGTCTTTTATTTCTGGAATGGTTTCCTGTTGCAAACCGTGCCTGTGGAAGTCACCCTTTGGCAGCAAATGGCACCCTGTGTTTTTCACAATTTGAAGACTTTACTGTTTTGGCCGCTGTTTTGCCCTCACCTCCCATTCAGCTTGTGTGTTTTAGCGATGAAATCCAAGATTCGTGCCTATTGCTGAGATGAGTAGAACTGTTGGCAGTGATGTGCCATCTGACACCATCAGACATAAAGAAGGATCCAAACGGAGATGAACAGGGGACAGTCTTGTAAGTCATGTCCCTGAGTGATAAACAGATTGGGGGCGGATGGAGATGCTGGAGATAAAATGTGTTATTTTGTTCTCTGTCTTACTGACTAACGTGGGCTGTTCGCTTTCCTTTGAGTCAGAGCTGAGGAGATTTGTTCCTATGCAATACTAAGGCTGACCTGTGCTGCTGGAGTTCGGATACTGATCCTGCACCAGTCATTCCCTAGCAGCTGAAACTGCTGGGATAGGCAGGAGTCAGCTGAAATGGGGGCTTGTTGCCAGGCAGAGTGTCAAAGGAGGACTTAGGACCTCAACAACCTCCCTTTCTTCAGCTTCTTTTTCAGATGTTTTACTTCTGCTAGGGGGAAATACTGATTTTTTTATAACACTTTGATTCTTCAACTTTCTCTCAGGTTACTCAGCTTCTTCCCACAGCCTCCAGCATCCTCCTGAGAAGGTGAGGCACGTGGCAGAGCAAAGGCTTTTGAGGTGCTGGTGAGTAATTCTCTTTCTGCTGGTAGCCCAGTACATGGTCACTACCTTTCACTTTGGGCATGACACAGGTGCTGCAACAGCACTGGCCTCTACAAATTGCTGCAGGAAGCAGCTGCTGCTATATTAAAGAATAATAATAAAAAAAATCATTGGTGCTATGGTTGTAACAGGTGTCACTAAAAAAACCAGACAAGACACGAGAATGAAACACTGGATTGTCTGTGTGAGCCATCCTTTAATGCCTCATGACTGCTCTTAACTGATGAACAGCGAGGGTCTGACAACAAATTTATTTCTTTATTTCCAGAATGTATTTGGGGAGCCTCAGGTATTTATGTTTCCCTTGCAATGTCCAGCAAAACAATTGCAGCCACCTCTGGTTCCTGATTCTTTGGGTCATGTCAGGAATTCTGCTGGGTTATTTTAGCCCAACTTTTGAGACCTGATCACCCAAGTCATGGATTCCAGGTGTTCCACTGCTGTTGTGGGGCAGCACTGGGGGAGAGACTGCAGGTCCCTGTTCCACACCGGGTGCAGGACTTGTGCTCTTGAATGCAGGGTTTGAGCCTGTGTCAGAAATGGCCATCACTGGGCTTGGTGGAGTGCACTTTGCAAACATACATGGGTCTGATTTCAAGTCTGTTGAAATAAATCTAAATTTTTATGATGGATGAAAATTCATTCTCCTTCTTGAGTTAAACTGACCTTCCTCTAGGGATGTCCTAACAAACGGGCAGGACAGGGATAAGTAGGAGGTTGTTTCCTTCTGTTGTTTGAGAACAAGACTGTGGTGGGGTTAAAGAGCCCATTAGTATGGAAAGAGGGAAAAGACAAGGAAGTTGCCAAGAAGGTGTTCTGGTGTGTGTGCTTGCAGTACATCCTTCTTTCACAAGAGGTCTCTCCGTTGTCTTCCAAAGCTCAGGAGAGATGAATTTGCCAGTAAAAAGTTCAGCTATGGGGGACCCCCTCTGCAGATTATTATTTATAAAAATGTTTTGGATACATAAAATGGTGCCAGAATGGGACAGGGAAAACGTGTTTTGTACACAACTCTGATTTTTTTTTTCTTTTCATCGACCATCTCTTTTAGCAACATATACCATTAGAATTGTTGGACTTAAAAATTAAATGAAATTGAAGTGATCATGCTTGGAAAGGAAATAGATTATGGGATCTACTAGACCCTCTCCTTCTTATAGTAGATCAAAAATTTCCAGTTCTTGGGGTTAAGTGTACTGTTCTGTTGCAACAACAACAACAGCAACAACAACAATTAAAAAAAAAAAAAAAAAATTGTCTTATTCCCAGAAACTTGAACTACCAAAATGACATTGTTGCTGGCTATGCAGCAGCTGAAACTTATCCGGGTTGTAAACAGTTCCAAATATGCTGCTTGTTTTTTCAGTGCCTCTCTGCCTTGTGCTTTGCTGCTAATTGTAGCATGTGCCCAAAACCAGAACCCAAGACTCTGAGCCATCAGCATTTCTGGTGGAAACCCTGCACCAGAAGGGTGTCTGATGTAGGAGTGAAGAAGTTTGTGACCTGAGGTGGACCATGGGCTGTAAGCCTCCTTATGAGTAGTTCTTTTTCTTGTGAACATGCTTGTCTCAAAAATAAGGGGTAAGCAACGGGAGACAAAGTTCTATGAAAGCACCAAGTAAAATGGAAATTAATTTTCTTTGTTTTCTCTTCTCATGTGTAGGTGGAAGTTGGAGCCCTTGTTGTGCAGGCAGTGCCTGAAGGACAGAGTCCCTTGGGCACTGCCTGACACTGGGAAGTGCTCATGCCCGAGGCCCTGGGGGTCACCTGCTTCCCTTGCCAGAGATGGTCACTGAGCTGGCAAGGAGGTTTGCTCTGGGCTAGCGTTGCTTTCTCGTCCCTGCTGTGAGTTCTACAGCATTTGCTCTGTTTCCTTGGCACTGCTGGCTGTTTCTTAGTAAAAGGCACAAGATCTTGAGATTTCTAAACACAGTGTTGTCTGAGAAACCCTGTGGTGGGCATTAATGGCTGCCTATGGATGTGGGATACTGTGTGTGCACAAGTGAGGGATTAGACCAGTGGAGTAGTGGCACAAGTAAAAGGACACTCGGGTACTGAAAAGGATTCAGTAATTTCTCTAATTTGTTGTCCTGGACAGTAAATGGCCTGACTTGAATTGTTGGTAAGTAGTTTGCTTTAAAATAGTTTTCCTTTCTAAAATATACTTTTAACAAGAAATTATGCTCTGAAGATGCTCTTGAAAGAGTTGCAGAAGCTGTTCCCAATGCATTGCTTGAAGGAAAAAAGCTACACATGAAATGTAATATGCTTTGCACATTTTGAGGAAAAGAAACGGCCAGAACTCTTTGAAACCATGAAAAAAATATGTGCTTGTGCTCTAAGTGGTGGCTGAATGTTCAGACCAAGAGAATAAGGGTGAATTTTCTAGATCTGCTGTGCAGATTTTATTCAAAAAGAAGTCATTGCAACCCCATAAAGTTTGTTAGTAGCTGACAGGTGTCAGGCATGATCCTGTGGTTTGACCCTCTTCTGTTCCTTTTGTTTACCACTGAAAAGTGGGTCTGATAATCCATCTTTATAGACCATCCATAGCATTCAGTTGTGTACAAGGAACACATTTTGGAGGGAAGCCTTTTGGAAAAACACTATTTTTCTCTCTCTCCTTTATTTTTTTTTTTATGGAAGTGCATCCAAGACTGTAGAGCTTTAGGCCTTAGCTTAACCTTAGCTTAATAAAGAATTGTGGAAATAAACAAATTTTGTTGCAGTCCATTACCTGGGGCCTAGTTACATGCTTGAAGAACACTGAGAAGCTTCAGAAGAAAAACTGGAGACTCTTGTGCTTTCTCAATGTTTATCCCTGCCCCTGTGTTGCAGACATTGCTTCGAGCCAGGTTTCTCCTGCAGTTTGTTTCCAACATAGAAAAACCTGCAGATATTACTGATTCCCATCACATTTCAAATCTGGGTGGATACTTAGTGGATACACTGCCTTATATGTACAAATTTCTCTCTTCCTTCTTTTGTTTTTAATGCTAGTTTTATAAATCCCCTGAAAAGAAAAGCAAAACAAAACACCCTAAACAAAACAAATGAACAAAAATTATTGAGAGTAAGAAACTAACTGAAGGGAAAAAAAATCTCAACACATAGTTATGAGGCTTGAGATCAGCTATTCTCACAAGTTCACAAGAATAAAAATTTGGGATTTGGTCATTTATGTGTGTTACAAAAGGCTGCCAAGTTGTTTCTGTTTGAGAAACAGCTGATTGCACAAGTCTAGAAAATGTCTGAATGAGAGCAGTCTGTATTATCCAGGCATATTTAGGTTTGGGACTGCATCTGTCTTGCCATGAATGGAACATAAATGACAATATGGTTCTACTTGAAGCTCCAGAAATCCCTAAGGTTTATGTAGCTTTTAAAATTTGAGTTCTGAATTTATCTGCTCCCAATTGAAAAGTCATCTGAGTTTACATATCTATTCTACATATCGTATTATTTCAGCTCTTAAAAAATAATCTAAAAAATGGGTTTGAAAGGGAATTAAATATAGCATTTTTAAAAAGCCTTTCTGGGTTGTTTCTGGTTTTGCTCTGTCCTATTTGCTAGATAAACACTTAAATTCTGTTTGGGTTGACTCATAAGATAAAATTGTAATATGTTACCCTGTATACCACTCTGATTATCCTTTATGAGATGGAATGTCACACCTCCCAAAGTGTTAAACATAAAATATATTTATATGGCATCTTTTATCTCAAAGCACTCCATGAAGCACTGAAATGGTGCTCTAAACTTCCAGATGATGGGGACAATTACTGCTGGGTGAGTCAGGTTTTCAGAAATTATTAAGGATTTGGGATTTGGACCCAGAAGCCTGTTCCTCCTCTTATGCTGGCCCCTGCAGTCAGGAAATTTTCTGGTGTGTTGTAGGGAACAACTGCTTGGCTCACATGGTTTAAATCAAATCAAAATTAAAGCACTTATGGTTATCTAGTAAACCAACAATTGGTGAACATCAGTATTAGCAGCACAACAGGTAAACCATGGGACTAGATACTTTCAAGATGCAAATTAGAGTCTATAAGTGCCTAAACTTCATCTTATAACTAACCTTCCCAACTCTCTGGCAATGTTGAACTTAGATTTACCTGCTTCTGTTACCACTTCTCTTCCCAGTCCTGAAAATTTTCATGCATCTTTCTCGGTTGATTCCAAGCTGATGCCTTTCCTCAAGTCTCTACAGAATTCCCCATCCATTTCTGTTTGATCCATCTGATTGTTGTCCTGGGCAAAGTCTGTGAACTGTTGTTCATTTTCTCCTGGCAGTGTGATATTTGAGGTAGGGACTGTCTCAGCACAGGGTTTTCAGGGCTTTACTTGCAAGCACTGTTTATTCCTGCATCCCTTTCACATCATCCCTTGCTATCCAGGGGCAGGTACCCCCATGCTGCTGTAATTTCTGCTTCTTCCTAGAATTGGAAGTAAAAAAAAGATCGCTTGATAGAGAATTTTTAAGCACCTAAGTGGCCTAGACACACCAAATCATGTCACTTTGTGAAACTGGGACTCAGGATCCCAAGATGCTATTGAGAAAGCTGCTCACTGTGATTTTTTTCTAAGGACTTTTGCAGCAAAGAGCACCTTGAGTGAAAAATGCTGTGAGCTCTTCAGCATACATGCAGAATGTGCAGGTTTAGGTCTTGTAAACTCAGCTGGAGGCCCATCTGCCCACTGCACATGTTAGATCCTAGAGCATTTTACAAAGGAATGTAAAGAGGTTGTCCTCAGAAGACGAGCTGCTCAGCCCAGCCAGAGCTGTGCATTGTCCTGTGGCTGGAGCTGGGGAAGGAGCCTCCTCACTGCAAACAATGATTCATGGAAACTACTACTGACTCATGGAAACCACTGTTTCAGGTGGCAGAATGACCACTCATGCACACAGGGAGCTTTGGCCCATGTTTCAGCAGGAATAAATTCCTCATGCTGGTGCCCAGTTAGTGTGTTAAGTGTCCTTGCAGTCCTCCTCAGGGCAGCAAGGAACTGTGAGTGAGATGGCTTCCTTACAAAACCACTCAGGCTCAAGCACAGAGTGTTACTGAAGCCTGAGGAACAATCAGGTCCCCAGACAGCAGCACTGCTCTTACAATTGCTGTCTCCTGCTTTATTTTTGAGAGAGAAGTTAGTGTTTGCAGATTGTCTGTGCAGGTGTTCTTGTCTGCCTTTTCCTTTTTAGACAGCATGAAGGACACTCTCCCTGCTCTGGGCTGAGGATGCCCTGCCAGAAAAAGCACTGAGCTTTGCAACTTCTTGGAAATATGGAAACAAACAAAATGAGGAGCATAAAAAATGAATTTCTTTTGAAATTCAAATGTCAGGGAAATAAGCACATCTGATATGTGTCAACTTGCCACAAAGAATTGTTTTCTGACAGGATCCACTGGTCCTTGCCTGGAAACTTAATCATAAAAGATATCCATTAAATACACCCAGTATTGATAAAGCTATTTTGATGCTAGTTCAATAAATATTAGGCCACTCTTTTGGGAGTTTACGTTCCACTAATAAATATGCCTCAAACTCTTTAATTCTTGTGGTACAGGTCAGGTCTTCTAAGTTATGTGTTTTCCTTGAAGCTACTTAGAATTTTCTTTGAGCTTGGGTGAATCTTTCATTGAATTCAATGCCTGAGATGATGATAAGAGTTCTCAATACCTTTACAAAGAAATTATACTTATAATCATCCAGTTGCTGTGGTTCAGAGAGCCAAGGCTGTATTTATCCTGCAATAAACTACTCAGGGGTTATGTAGTTGTGATAAGGCCCTTCCTTGATGGATTTTCCCAACATCTGTTCTGAACCTGGGGGGAAGCTGCAGGGGATGAGGCACCTCCCTGGTGTATGCATTTCAGCATCCTGCCCCGGACATGTGGCCTCTCCCATGGTGGGAGCTACTCGTGCATTGTCTTCCACCAATTTTTCTAATAGCCCAGGGAAATTCACAGCTTTGCCTCTTTCTTGGGAAAAATGAAGTTGAGATCCCGGAGAATGGCAAAGGGGCTGTTTTCCTCAGATTTAGCAACACAGCTGTGGAAAGTTCTCCATGTCCACCTCTTTCCTGCACCTCTTGCTCTCCTTCGCTGTGGGGTTTGTGGTGTATGACCTGCTTGTGCAGCCTTCTGGGGCACACTGTAATCACATGCCGCAGGCAGGGGTGCCACACACTGTTGGTGCTGCTTCTTGGGAGATGCAAACAACTTACTGGCTAACTCTCTTGTACAGCAAAACCCCAGGAAAACTGTGCATGGATGTGGAGAAGGAATACTAATTCGTGAGATACACAATGGAGACAGAAAGCAGACAACCTGTTTTCTCTAAATTAAGTAGATTATAACCTGTATGTTTGCCCCAAACTTGAACTGAGCCTAAACATGAAGGAACAGAGCAATTTGAGTATTTGGCAGCCTTTTTGCTGCTAAGCTGCTTTGCTAAGTTGCTTTGCAATCCCCAGCCAAAGCTAATAATAATTAAGGGCCTAATCTAGAAGCTGATGGAAATCAATGAACACTTTCTGTGACTAACAGAGAGGTCCTATCAGAAGACTCTATCTACATTTTCACTCACCAGGAGCCCAGCAGAAGTAGGGTGTGTGTTTGCATTGGATGGAGGCAATTACCTCTGGGATGCCTGGTATTATCCCAACCCAAGCAAAAGCCATCTCTGTCAATCTTTTTGCTTTCAGGGCCTAACCAAACTGGCCTTGTGACTTTGTCCCTTTAATACAGGCTGGGGCATTTTACAGGGTAGGGACAATGTGCTTTCCCTGAGGCTGAAGTCAGGATGTGTTTTCATCCCAGACTCTCTGTATCCTTCTGGGGGCTGCTAAAAGATCTTAAGCAGATCAGCCTAGAAAAAAACCCAAAACCAAACGGTCCCATTATATCTATGCTATAAGATGAAAATTGGGTCTGAGGACTGGTTGGAGCAGGTTATTTGCTGGCTATAGCTCCAGCTCAAAGCATGCACTCTGTAAGGGGGAAGAGCCAGACCTGGGGTCAGGCTACTCCTGTACTGGATAAGGTTTAGGCACTTTGACCAGTTTTTCCCCTCACTGGGACTGTTTCACAGATGGGTGAAAGCAGTACAATCCCCTTGTCTCACCAGGTGAGACAGAGGTGAGCAGAGCCAAAAATCCTCAGTGAAGGGAGTGGCAGAGCTGGAGATAAGACCCAGGAGTTAGACCTGCAGGACCAGAGAAGCTGGAGATGGAGGCTCCCATAAATGTGCCATATTTCTGTCTCTTAGTATGTTCAGCCATCACTTACACATTGTGAGGGCTACTGTGTGCAGAGAGGCCAGCATCCTGTCCATTGACAGAGCAATTTAACTTAGGGAAATCAGGGAAATCTGTATTTGATGGGTAGCTTACTTGATCTGTTAAAATTAATACTTGCAGTACATACAATGATTTGAATTTTGACCTTGATATAAATGACAACTTCTTACAATAAGTGTGTTATGCTGGAGAGTATATCTGAGCTGGGATTCTTTCACAATCACTTCTCCTGGGATACAGGGATTTTCAGCATATTCTTTTCATGACAGTCAATACCTTATTTAGGTGATAGCAAACCTTAGTGACTGTAATTTAGCATCAAGTCTGAAGTGAGGTAACCCATTTGCTTACCTAATGATATAATCAATAGGCACAGAAATGGTGCAAGAGCAAGTCTGTGTTTTTCTGCTTGCTGCTGTCAAGACAAGCAGCAATGTAACTTAATGAATTACATGAACTGCCTGTTGTGTAGCTTGAGAGTCATTAAAGATTAGAAGAAAAAAGTCACATGTCTTTTGGGAAAGCCACCAAAGTGTTTTGGAGGGCAGGGTAATATCTCCAATCAATTTACCATTGGCAGACTACTATGTTGGATTTCTTACAATATTTTTGTAATACAGATATAGATATATGCACACATATTTTTTCATCAATCTACCAGTTCTGTTGTCAGTGAGAAATCTGCAGGAAGCTCTCATCTAGCTTTCTCAATGTTGAGAATCCTCTGTGTAGTAACTAAGCTAGGAGTCAGGGCTTTTACTTTACTCCCATCGTTTTATCACCCATTTTATCAATTTTATTTACCCGCCTTGCCAATTGATTAGTATCTCCACTTTCCATTGGTGCAACCTCTATGCCCAGGGAAGTGGGTGAGCTCACAATCTCCACAATATCATATCACATCACAATACCTGCAGTGCCTCTAACCCATGCAGAGTAAAATCCAGTCTGCTGCATTTGTCCTTGTCCAAATTAAATCACTGGAGAGGCAGATGAGATTTTGAGAATGCCAGGAAAAGTCCAGACCTTTGACACTGAGTTCCCCTGTCCTCCCATGAATGACTCTCTCGGTGAGAACGGTTCTGATGTGTTGGTACAAAGCCAGGCTGATTTGACTATACCGAGTTCTTGCACTGTTTTGAAACATCTGCTGAGCAAACTTAAATTAAAACAGCTTAAGCAGGTGCAGCTGTTTATCCTGGGAGTTACAATAGTGATCTGAGCTGGATTTGGGTACATTGCAAACTCTGTGGTGGGTCATGCCTGAGTTTTTCATTCTCTTTTGTCTCAGTTCAAAGCAGAAATATGCTGGTGAAACATTGCCATCACCTATCTTCTCCAGGGGCATCACAAGACTTCAATTAACTTTTTGGAGGCATCAGTTATAATTGCCTTTACCCCACCAGAGTGGAAGGTTGGCTGTAGTATCAATTGTACTGGTGCTCCTGTCTTCCAGAAGCCAACAGGCATCTGACTGGTTGATCCTCCTGAGACACTGACTACTGAATTGGAATCTGACTGTCTGGAAACTAACTTTCTCTGGGGAAAGAGTAATGTCTCCTTAAAAAAAGTGTGGGTATTAGCAAGAAGAAGTAATATTGTTTTAGTATCAGATCTTCACAAAAGAGGTGACGAAAATAGTTGGAAGATTCCACATTTTGTTCCTTCCAGACTGAGTTGGGGGACTTAGCAATGACTGGGGGGCTTAACAATGAATGGAGAAAATATTTGTCTGTGGTTCAGGCAACCACCTGCAGTCTGCTTTGCACATCTTCCTAATCTCCTTTGTGGTTCCCTGTTAGCTATTGTGTTAGCCTTCATTCCTGTCTGAATAAACTTGATCGAGCTTACAGCTATTTTTATAACACTGCCTCGAGGTACCCAAGCTGCCTGTTTGCCTCGTGTTAATGGAAGTCAGGCCCAATTATATGCATGTGGGGGATAACTTGTTTCCTCTTGCTCATAATGAATTCTGACCTTTCCCAGGATCTGTCTTGTCTGTTCATTCAATAATACACAAAGTGTTTTATTTATTCAATACCCATCACACTAAGGAGAGAAATGGAAAAATCCCCAGCCCAGGACAATGGCAGCCATCTGCCTTCTGTTTAAGCAGCTAATGATGATAAAGCACAGGTATGAAGCAAGCAAATGTGACTGCATAAGTGGGCAGCTTTGACCATTTGGCAGAAGGAGCATTTCAGCTGCAGTATTGGATTGAAATTCTCTCACGTTCAGCCTGGAGAAGCAGCTGTGGGCATGGGGCGCTTTTGTGCTGGTCACAGCAGCCTTTCTCTGTAGGGACCAGTCTCTGCGAAGAGCCCATGCTCCTGGGCCAGTGTAGTATGGTTGTGCGTGGGGATGTCCCTGTATCCTTTGTGCCTTGGGGCTGCAGTGCCAACAGGGGAACTGGATTTCTGCATGATAACTTTGCAAGAAAAGTCTCATGCAAATTCAAAAGTTGTGCTCTTGGGTAAGATGTCAGTGTGTAAACCACATAGTCTTTTGAAAATTTTACCCCCTGGCCTTTGTCCATGGTACCTCTAAGCCCATTTTTCCTCTTGTTGTTTTAATCCCTCTGTGTGTGTGTGTCTGTGTGTGTGCATGAAGATGAGGCAGCTGCCAGCTGCTGAATTACTGGAACAAAGGCAAGTTTTCTAAAGCATTTTATATAACACTTGTTCCCTTCCTTTTGATGAATGATTCATTAATGTCTCTCTTTTAGATTATTATTAAAAAGGCACAATTTTAATTATTTGAATGAACATAAAACATTTAAAAGAAAAATTCTGGAAGGACCTAATTTGTGACCACCAAAAGAGGTGTGGTTCTCAGCAAGCTGTCTATGTGTGTATTAAACAGCAAAATCATATTTACCACAAGGACTGCAGAGCAACAAAATTTCCCTAAATGTTTGTTTAAGAAGCTCATGCATTTTTATTGATGTTTAGGAAAAACCTCCATTGTTTTCCTTGGCTGCTCCTGGATCTGCCAGGCACAGGTGTGAACAAACGAATGCAGTTAAACCAGTAGGGAAGCTCTGAGGCCTGTTCCAGTGTGCGAACATCAGAGGTTTCTGTAGTTCCCCCTCTCCTTGCTCTTCCACTCCAGGAGTAAAAGTTTGCCCTGTGTTGATATGTTATCCCTAGAAAAACCTGTGAGTGAGAAGAGGCTGGCACAGCCCTACAGTCTGTAGCGGGGAGTGAAAAGGGACTGACAAGACACAAAAAAAAGGAGAGAGGGGAGAAAAAATGGGTCAAGAAGAAGAGTAAAGTAGCTTTGGTCATCAAAAGTATGTTGCAGCCTTCTTCCACTGCCCTGGGTGAAGCATGGTGCATGCAAAGTTCTTGAGGTGCAGGATTGGTCCACTGATGCCACCCATGGCCAAAAAGCATGGCCCTCCAAAGGAGGATGATTAGCTCCACTTGTAATGAGATAAATAAAACTCAAAGATTCCTAATTATTAAGTTGTTATTAATTGTTGTTAATTGTACCACTGTTTCGAACAGTTCATGCTCAATTTGTACCCCAATCCCAGTTCCCCCTTCCCCCTAAAATGGTTTGTACCCCAATCCCAGTTATCCATTCCCCTAAACTATTTGTAACCCCAGTCCCAGTTCCTTGTCTCCCCCAGTTACTGGTTCTGCCCCCTAGAAACCCCAAAATCCCCTATTTGCCCCAGGTTTAGCCTCCACTGCTCCCCATCTACTCACCGCCTGCTCCACTTCTGGCTTCCTGATCATCCTCCACCTGTCCGTCATACCAAGACTGCCGCCCATATGGAAATTGCCTAAACACCCATGAGGCTCTATGGCAGCCGGAAATAGGATTTCCATCAAAACCCCCAAATCTACACAAACCAACACTGATTTCCGACACATAGACAACAACATCATGCAGGCAGAGCCTTAGGACATCTGTGAACAACTCCCGCCACCTCACCATGACCGCAAAACGAGCCGAGAGAGAGACACCCTGGACTGAAACGAGTCGGACGAGCTTTCCTATGCTCTCGCAAGGACGGAAGGCCCGGCTCCGCCTGCATTGCACCTCGGCAGACGGAATTGAAGGAATCTCCTCCTCGGTGATACTGGGAGCAGCGGAGAAGCGGCGTAGGCCATCGCTAGAGCCACCCCTTATCAATAAAGGCATTGAAGGAGTTAACATCATCTCCTGCCCTGGTCATTTATAACATGTAATATCTGCAGTCAGCAAGAATATCATCTCTGCTCTGTTAAAGCTGGGCTGGGCCACTTTCCTCTTTTTCTTTGTTTTGTATAATGGCTTTTCTGCTCTCACACGAATCTCAGGGAGAACACAGCAACTTGCTTTAAGTACAGTTTTCCCTACAGTGTCCTAGATATTTCCTGACACTTCAGTCTTAATTTTGCTGTAGATCTTAATGGTTAGAAATGTTTTGAAACATTCTTGCCCTAACCAGTTGGAAAAATGTGAGATGATGGCATTACTTTTCAAAACCTTATTTGAGGACAGTGCTTTCTAAACTGCTGCAAAATTTTGCTCATTTGAAGTATTTCCTTTTCCTTTCCAGTAAGTTTTCAGTTAGCATTAGCTCCGATTGACATTGGAAGGACAGAAGGGCCATTGAATTGCCCAAAATAAGCCCAGTTTCAATTTAATATTCTTTGAATTAATAATTTTTAAATACTGAAGCCTGAGGATGAAAACATCATTTTTCCAAAACCAGAATTTCAAGAGTTCTCACAGATAAACCTTGTGTCCATCAGGTGTTTGTATTACTTCATAGAAAATGCTGTTACTAAAGTGTCTGTAACTAAGAGTTTAATAAGAGTTTGGATGAAAGCTAGAAATTTGATGGATTGCTTGTAAACTTGCCTCATAACCGTGCAGTAATAGCAGATAGATGTGTAATTGGTACAACATCCCTCTAGAAGATCAGTAGGTGAGTTTAACAACGTGTGGAGGGCAGTGTGATGGGACTGCCCCTCCAGCTGCAATGAAGGGGCACTGTCACCCATCAACAAACTATCTGGCTAAAACTTCACAGGCAGGATTAGTGTTCCCAGGGATTAGCCATGGGAGCACTGGGTGCTTGTTCAGGCAGTAGCTCTGAAGGGATCAGGCTCAGGAAAATACCTTCCTCTTCTGCCTTCTTAAGCCTGATTGTTGTGTCACACTAACTGACAGCAGTTGAAGTTCCCTGATCCAACAGGATGCAGTGGGGAGGAGGATAGGACACATGCCACTGCATGAAAGTGTTCTATAAAGAAGTCCTAGCCTGACATCCCCTTTTTTTTTTTTTTTTTTCTTTTTTTTTTTTTTTAAGTACATTATTAAAAAATAGTGACTTGTTGCACATTTTTGTCCCTGCCGGATTGAAACCTTCCATCTACGCCTTTCAGTACCTTTTATTTATTCAAAAAATGGGAGCAACTGAAAGTTAAAATCAAGCACATGCACTTCTCGTTTCCAAACTAAACTAAAAGCATTTCTGGAATGCCACTCTTCACTATATTACGGCCTTCATAGCTCCAAACCCCTCTCCAGTGCCACAGTTATTCTCTGACTCCCAAAGATGCTGTGTAATTGCTGTCATCTCAAGTCCCTTTAGAGCAGCAAGAGATACTGCAGGGAGCCTTGCGACCTGCAGCTTGATCCAGCCAGCACAGGCTCTGGGTAAAAATAAGGGTGCAAAACATCCAAAACACAGTTTCTCCTAGGCATCACTTGGTATTTCAGTTGCTGGTTTAAAAAAGTAAAAAGGAACTTTTTTTTGGATTGATTTTTTTTTTGGTTTTTTTTTTTTTTTTTTTTAGTT
>VYZR01120326.1:0-15644 GCA_013400675.1 Oxylabes madagascariensis | reverse complement strand
TTTTTTTTTTTTTTTTTTTTTTAGCTAGTGGGTTTGTTAATTTATCTCATCTGCATGAGTGTGGTTTTATATGGACATGCTTGTGGAGAACTACCTTAATTAAGACATAAAAATATACATGTAGAACTTTGCATGTGCCAAAGGATGACAAAGATACTAGGGAAAAATGGGCAGATATTATCTTCCACCTTGATTTAATACAGCTTTCCTCTGATGAAGGCTCCAGAAAGCTCTACAGAAGGAGGAAGATCCCCATACACCTGCCAAAAGGGAAGGTTTGGAGAAATCCTAATGTTTTTGCAGTCTGTACTTTTTTTGTATTTTTCAGCACTATATTTTTAATTGAGAAATTAATTATTAAAACAGTTTGAGGGCAAGAAAACAAAGAAACTGATTGTTTTTAAATGAGAAACTATGTATAAAAATTATATTTTTACCCCAGTTCAAGTATAAAATGGAAGGAGAGCATATAAGATGCAATCTGCCAGCTGATATTTTGATTCCTCCTTTGCACAGATTGGAAGTTAGCACATTCTGCCACTGCTAGTCCATAAAACAGCATTAGAAATGGATGAACCACCATGCCTACACTAAGAACCAGTGTAGGCTGAGAATGATGGACTGAACTCTAAAATTTTCAAGTCACAGCAAAAAGAGGTTTGGAAGTTTTTTTTCATTTTAACATTTTTTTCCCCCTTTCTGCTTCTGTATGTAACATGTGAATGGATAGGAGCAAAACTGGGGAAATATAACAAATATCTTGGATGTAGAGAGTTTTTTGGTTCCACTTTTGTCTGGGCATGGTTAAGCCTGAGAAACTGGAACTATTTCCTAGAGGTTAGACAGAGCAATTTCTATCCTTCCATCATCTCTTCATGTGAGATAGACAAGAAGGAACAAAGGAATCTTCCATCCTGCTTCTCACATACAGGGAAGGATTCATTCTGATCTTGTGTAATACAGAAGGGCTGACCCTATGTCGTACTCTGGTTCAAAAATATTTCCATGTGGCCCAAGGAAGGGATTGAGAACTGGATAGTCCAAGTATGTTCCTAGCTCTTTCAGAAGGGGAAATCAGACAAACTCACTTGATGTTTTCATGCCGCTGCAAAACGGGGAAAGATACATTATTTAGGATGAATGAAGATAATTTGTTAATAACTGAATGGATCTTAAGTTCCCTAGATGCAAACTGTTGTAGGAAATGTAAGAAAAGTAGAAAAGAAACACTATTGTGCTTCAGTCAAATCTTTCTTTCACCCCTTCAATCAACTTACTTTGCTCTAAAATGCCAGTGAAATATATAGTACTCCAACAACTTTAAGCTTGAGTGAAATTTTTAACTGGGCTAAGTCACCCTTGCAAATTGACCTGTGTTCTTTGGAACAGAATGGCCAGTGACAGACAGTGATGTATGGTATGGAGTAATGGGTGGTTGGTGCCCTTGGGGAAAGGAAGGTTTCTTAGAATAGTCAAAATGTTTTCTGTTTCATTATTTCTCAGCTGGAAAGAATGGAAGTGAAACATTAGTGACAGGACCAACACAATACATCCCTGCACAAATTTCTGCTTCCTAGCATTATTCCCGGTCAGTTTTCACTGGCTTGGCTAAATACTGAAAGTTCCTGAGGAAGAAAGGGAAATGAATAAAAGTCTCATTTCCCTCACATGCTCACTGCAAATGCTGTAAGGCAATGCTCTGTGCCTTGCAGAAGAGTGACAGACACAGCTCCCCATAACAGCTCTGCATGGACAAGTGCAGTTGTGTGTGCTTGGATACTCCCAGTCAACAGCTCCGTAAATCCTCCATGGAAGCATCATAGGAGGCTGTGAACTGGCTTGCTGCTACTGGGGGAAACAAGCTGAAACAGCATAAAGACAGTGCCCTAGTTTACAAACATTTCCTGTCTAGGCCAAGGACACATCTACCTCTACCTTTACCTCTACAAGGAGCTGATTTCTCTTCTGTCTACTCTCTCTTGCCTGCAAAAGTACCAGTCTTTAGTAGCTCTCATTGTTCAGCTCCTGAAATTTGTTGCCATCGCTGTGATGCAGCAAACCCTGTGGACTTTTTCTACATATTCATGTCCTGAGCAATGACAGAATGCACTGACATTTCCAGCCTGAGTAGTTTCTGCATCTGTACATGTTCACAGTGTTTTCTGTGAGTCCTCACTCACATCTGTTCTAAAGCTAACAGGAGTCACTGTGAAGTTATTCTTCAGTGAAGGGAAAGATTGATTCAGTTTTCTCAATCTTGTCTTACACAGCAGTGCAGGAAGTAGAGCCCCAAACCTGCGAAATTATGGTATTAAAGACACACCCCTACTAGGAGTGGCAGGTCCAGTGAAGGCGGGAGGTTCAAAACAAAAGGTTATTCCCGATGGCACAAACTCGTCTCTCCTCTGTGTCTTATGGCTTGCCTTTTTTTCTTAATTTTCTCTAATGTGAGCCCATCTGACACACTGACGCACAGTGAACATCTTCGCTTTTGAATACATTTGCTCCAAACCAAGGTCCACTGCAGAATAATTCCATTTTTGAGTGTTGTCCATCATGAATGGTTCTCCATTTTCACACTGCTGGTTATGTTGCGTGTATGGAGGTCATGATATAGCCCTGTAGTCTGGTATATAGGGAGTCTTTTTAATCTTTTCTTCGTATCAGAAATGCAGATGAATGAAGTCATCTTCCATAAAAAAAGACTTTTTTAGAAAATCCTCACACCATTTAAATTTACCTGAATGTATAAATGCACTGATGATCTGGTGCACACTGCCTGTACAGAAGTGTGCAAGAAATTGTACTATTGATGAACTAGATATAGAGAGAATCTGCATATGCTCTGAGTAAAATGTCACTGATTTAATTCTGGTGAAATAAAGGGTACATAAAGAGGTAAGACTGTGCTGAGGATAAAATGATCCTAGATGGTGGCTAGATAAATCAGTGAAATATCAAATTATGTGATCCTGTGTGTCATGGTTAGAAAAGACAGGTATTTGCTAGGGAGGGCTNAGAGCAAAGCTGCCCCCAGCACTGTCCTTTTCCTGCCCCAAAACTCGCGTTATCTCCCCCCTCCGAGAGAAACACCCAGAGAAAAAAAAGAGGTGCAGCCAGGTGCTACAAATCTCCTTTGGCCCCTTTTGTTTTCTTAAGTACATACTCAAGAGGAGCAGAAGATGTTCCTCTACTTTAAGTACGCAGTAGTTTGTTTCCTGTTAACTTGTGGAAAAAAAAAATCTATAAGGAAAAAAAAACCCAAATCTAACCCCCAACACTGTGTTTTCTTAAAATATGTGTCCCTGACCAGCTCCTGGGGGAATTGTTAGATTCAGGATATTGTGTTGGCTAGACTTTTGGTCTCACTCAGTATCTTCGTTCTTCTGTATTTAATAGCTTCAGCATAATTGTTTGAACTCCTTGTTTGAAGAAGACTTGCAGAGTGTGAGCAGTCTCAGGCAAATAAAATGTCTGTTGCTCAAGAGCACTGTTGCATTGTTATGTTAAATAATCTCAAACAGGGTGGGTGATTTTTTCCTTCCCAAAGGTAAAAGGGAGGAACTTTTGAAGAACACTCTGGCAGAAATACATAAAAGGAGTGGCATGAACTGCATTATGGAGATGACGCTTTGTCAGCTATGGAAAGCAACCAAACAGCTGCCTAAACATAGCTGTCTAAATTTTAAATCATCAAACTTAGGAGAGATGATTCTTTTTTATTTGCCAGCTGCTCTCTAGAAATGGCAGGGAAAGATCCAACACTGGTCCAAGTTATAGATACCATGTACTACTGCACCATGTTATAGATACAAGATGAAGAGTATACCACTCTAATCACGCTTATCTTGTGTATATCTGGGAAGTATTTTTGTTAGTTCTTGCATTATATCTATGCTCTTGCCCCAATGTTGAAATTTGCTGAACTGAAGGAAAGTGTCCTTGGGTATATCTCATCTGTAATGCCATCCAGTGAATGCCAGTGAGAGGCTGATGGTTGTTTATTACTCCTGGGAAATTGCTCCGGCTAATTTATGTGTGGAGCTTTGCTAGATGGGTAAGAATGCAATCCCATCAGTCTCGGTGTGGAGGGGGAGGATTAAAAGACAGCCTCAGCTGCCATGAGAAAACTTCTCTCTGACATCTGGGCCATTAAAGTAAATGACAGGTTTTACTGCAGTGTCCATCTCTTGGAGGGACACTGACAATTTGCTGCTTAAAACCCAAGCCACAGCAGAGCACTTAGGTGACAACTGAGACCTTGGCATCAACAGCCAATATTGATAATATACAGCACAAACTCAACAGGAAAGGAGGAAAATGGCACAAAGACATGTCTCATTGGAGTAGGTAAGAAAATAATGCTTTCTCCTCTGTTGTGCTCCAGAGAGAGAATCTTTTTGCTAAGTGCGTGCTAAAGACAAGGAGGTATCAGCTTTGATTCTGTTTTTATTTATTCCTGACAAACATGATTTATGAATTAGAATACTTGCTTCATTACTGAAAGGATCTATCTGCTCAGTGCCCTGACACAATGATTTCCTTCTAAGATTTTCTGCCCATGCATTTCCTAGCCCCGCTTGTACACTGTCTTGTCAGTTCAATAAATCATTACAGATAAGTAAATGCTTCTCTTAACCTTCTGGATTGATAGCATTGCTAACATTTTCTGAACATATTAGTCCCAGCTTTTCTAAAAGTAAAGAACAGTTGCTTTGTTGTGCAGGACTGTAAATACAAAAGCATACTTGTTCCCCTTTTGGGTCAAATTGGTAGTTTTAAACCCTTTGCATTGCTTGCACACAAAGTCTTTTAAGTGCTCCATCAAAGCTTTGAAGCTACTTTTGAAGTGCATGTGTGCATCATCATATTTGAGTGTTTTACCACTGAATACAGATATTGAACAGTGCATTAAGCTTCTTAGCAATTTCACAAATTGTAAAAAAAAAGAAAAAGGAGTCTGTATTTTTAAAGCCTTTGAACTGCTCTGTCTACTAGGAGATTAATTTGGTATACAGTAACATGACATTCAAGTTGCTTTAGTTTTATCATAGTTCTTTTGCTAAAAAGCTACAGGTCTGCAACATAATTAAATTAATTTGACTTAGAATAAGAAAATAAACCCTGGAAGTTAATGCAGATTCATATGGAATGAGAATGGAAGTCAAACTGGACTGCAGAAAAATTGCAGCAGAGACAAAAACATTATGTTTGGGAAAAAAACCCCAAGAAACATCCCATTGCCTAAATAACCTTTTCAATATTTCTCGAAGAAAAATTATATTTTGGGTTTTCAAAGGATTTTTTTTCTTCCAAAATGCTCGAGTGCTCAAACAGTGTGGTGATAAGATTCTATTTTCCTCGCTCACTGAAAGGTAGCCCCAACTTTCCTCCTCTGTCCAGAGAAAAAATAACTCATTTTAATTTCTTCCCTATGACCATTTAGCAAATATGCAAGACAAATCTCTCTTTCCCACCTTTCACAGTGATGTCTCAGCCCCTCCCTTCAAAGTTTCATGTCTCCTTTGATGTCTGTGAGTAGCCAGCTAACCAAGCTGTGACATGAGTCTGTGATATGAATTTATTCATAGAGACAGGAACAAGTCAGAAATACAGACATTCCCTTAAGCATTAGCGCTTTATCAGAAAGCCAACTATGAGTTTATCCCTGACAGTAAGTTGAAGTAAGGCCTTAGGTATGTTGATTACCTCTTGTCTTTTGTTAGGGATTCTTTTGCAGCTTTCTAAGCCCAGATGGCCCACACAGAGATGAAATGCTGCAGCAGTTTTCCTTTACAGAAGTAAGTCCTTTCTACTCGAAATTTGGGGGGACAGGATGGCTGCATAGCTAACCAGGGGTCAGATTCTGATACGCTTTGAAGACATGAGGACTTAGGCTGAGGTGACTAAATTAATTTCCCTGGCTTGCTCCAGTAGCAAGGTACAACACATTGTGAGCACAGGTCACCCATAGCAAGAGCAGTTGCTACAATTAGCTGTCATCATTCTGAAATACAAGCACTAGAAAAAGCTTTCCAAGCAGGATTTTTCTTCCTCTTTTCTCCTTTTTTTGGCCTCACCCTTTCAGATCAATAGGTCTTCCCTGAAATAAATCAAGACTGTCAAGCTCTGTTCCACAAGGTAATGCAGCAGGTCTCAAATCATACTGGACTTTCCTAGCAGTGAATCTTTCAACCCATTGCATTTTTTAAGACTANCGGGCGACGTGATTGCCGGCTGGAGCGATTAGTCTTTTGTTTACCGCGGAGGGCCCTCGGGGCCCCTGGTGTTTGCATCTGTCCCAAGCTCCTGTTTCTAAATTCTAAATCTACACGAATTATTCTAATATATTTGTTACAGTGACACATGACCTTATCTCTCCTCTTTCAAGGTATTCCATTCATATTTAATGTTTCCTGGAACTTTATCTGTATCCAATTTCCTCTGCATGTCTTGGTCTAAATAGTTGTCATGTAGCTGCCAATCACAGGACTTTTATTCTATTTTCTGGATTTTCCAGTGTTAGGTGTGCCAATGCTTACACCTTAGGAGTAAAACGTACCCAATGGTGTTCACAAAGGTTGTGGAAATGATGTTTGATATACTCCATCTCTAGCAATCTAATTGGCTAGTGATGAGTGATGAATGTAAAATATGCAATGTTCACATCTTAGGGATAATATGTAATGGAGGATGTTACAAATGAAATAGCCAATTTTTAATAATAATGATTTATTATGTAATTAATAATAAAATTTAATGAGCCACGAAAATGAATTTAGGCAGCACAGAGCCCGGGAGTCGGCGCGGGGTGACCTACCAGTCACATCCACTAGGCATAGACTTCGATAGTCCACCACCACAGGGAGTTTTGTATACATTTTTATACTGTTTCAAAGGAGGGGGTAGTTACAATGGGTCTTTTGGGTTTTAATGTTTTGTTATACAAATTCATAGTCCGGAGAGCACATGGGTTTTTGGAAAAGTCCTTCGGGCAAATAGGTGAACAACTCGGTTTAACTTTTTGGTCTTTCCTTTCACTTGCAAATGCTTATGGGAAAACAGGTGGCCCTGCTTTCTCCTTCTCCCCACTATGAACCCCTATATTCTATATACTACAATTAATTATGAAACATGAATTATCCCACATTATTTATAACAGAGGAGGAGTATGCTTCCAAAAAAAAAAAAGGAAAAAAGGTAGATATTTGATGCCCCACTGCGTAGACATCAACCTGTTCCAGAGCTTGTTGAACTCCGGAGCCAGGAGCCTTAACATGTGAAAGCTGCTCAGACTGTGGTGTTGCTCTTGCCTGTGATCTGTCTATAGGGAGGAAATAAGCCTTCAGTGTTTGAGGTACGTGAAAAGTGTTAGTCTCCAATGGGATGCTGCGGCTCCTGATTGTCAGACAATTAGCTAGAGCAAAGGTGTTTGACTCTATGACCTGTAACTTTGAGCAGTAAGCATGCATTTAACTTTCTGGTGGCAGAGGAGAAGAACCTCCATTGAAAACATAGATATTTACAAACCTTAATGAAATTGCAGCAGCCAGAATTCTGAAAGTAGAGTAAAAAGTGCTCTTCACAAGGAACAGTGGCCCATTCTACCATTACCCATAGCTAATTATTGTTGGCAGTTTTCCCTCTGAAAAGGAAAGATAAAATGAATGACAACAGGATCTGATTTTGTAAGCTCTAATGCATGAAAATATCTGCATGTGAGTCCTGCTGAATTTTACTGGAAAAAACCCAGAAGTTATATAAGGCAGAAATAAATCTGGATAAGCATTAAATCAATGACATCCAGTGAAAGTTACTGCAAACTAGTTTCATTACCCAAGGACAAATAAGAAATAGAGATCTGTTCTACACTATCTGGGAAGGTCAAAGATGCACAAGACAGCAGTTATGCCAGCCACTGTCACAGAGATTGCTTGCCAGTGATGTAGCAGAGGCATCTGGTAGGTGCCAGCAGAGTTAGAGAAGGGAATAAAGCTGCTCTGTGGAGGTAGGTACTGTGAAAAATGCCAATCACTTGTTTAAAAAAAATTTTAAAAGTTTAATAGTGATAAAATAGTCATAAAAACAGTAATAAAATTTAGGACAATAAAAGACAATAAAAACAAAGAATTACAGACGTCTGGATGCTCCCGGAAGCTAATACCTTCACGAGAGCATGTTTTGCAAGCAAGAGGTCTGGACTTATATCCTTTCAAACTAGGATTTTCTGGTTTTTGTCATCTGTCTTCTTGGCTCCGTCCAGGCGAGAAAAGGAGATGGGCTGATGTTTGTCTTGTCGATAAGGGCAATAACTCTTGCTGTTATCTCTGTGCGAAGAATCTCCTTGTGCTGGTCATAAAAAGGTATCTTACACAGCTTAACACTATATTTAACCCACTACTTAAAATAATTAATACAACATTACTAAAAAAAGATTAATGTAACTTTCCTTTTAAACATAACACACACAGTATTCATTTTAATATTTGCAAAAAGCCAATCATATACCATACATTTTTCACAGGTACCCAGATGTTAGGCACTGAGACTTGGATTACCCTCCACAGCTAGAAGGAAAGAGGGTGAAAGGATGAGCTGGCAAAGCAAACTTCCTGGTGTACAATGTGCCTGACACCTGTGTGTTTTGGAATGTGGACTATTTAACTGCCATCCTTCCTCTGGATAACAAATCAGGTTAAGGTCTGGTTTGTACTATCAAAGACTGGAGTGAGAAAATTTGATATTGGTAGCAAGAAAAAGAAGGTTAAAAACAACTACCATTTAACATACAGTGATGTTTTTAGCTGGTATATTTTTTTGATGGTGGTAATCCAGATGTCTATCAAAAAGTAGAATATAATGCTCTCTAAAAATACAAAATACTCAAAACTATCATACTCTCAGAATTACATTACTAGTAGCACTCCACACTAACATTATAATAATTGCCATGAAGCTGACTGTACATGCACTTTAATAACTATTATTGTGTCTGCTACTGCAACTCTAGGCACACTATGCTTATAATGGAGTTGTTTTAATAAGTTTGAAGAATCTTTGAGTCATTCAATGCAGACATGTACTAGCTGCAGAGGAATTTCTAATGAACTGTTTCCTGATGAAACTTGAAGGCTTCTGACAAACAGAACATGACATTGACACTCTCTGACATAATTTTATAACTCCTCAAAACTTTTCTATCGTCTAGGCAATGGAGAGCACTGATCTATTAGTGTTTGTATTCTTTATTCCTCTCCTAAGTGAACCTTCTGGTACGCATTTAATCTTATTCCAACTTTTTTTTTTTTTTTTAGTTTGTGAATGGAACAGTCCAGGAAAGTCCCAGANTGGGACGCATTTAATCTTATTCCAACTTTTTTTTTTTTTTTTTAGTATGTGAATGGAACAGTCCAGGAAAGTCCCAGAGATGGATCTTGGGTCAGGCACATTCTCTGATAATTTTGGTACCATCAATAGCGTTGTGAACTGCTTATGCTTTCCCATTAATGCATCCTAATTTACTGCTTGACTGACTTAAACTCCTACTCTCCACCCTCTGTTGAGGTTGTCTGTAGGACTCTTCTTTAGCTGTAGTTTTATTCTTATTAGCTGGCAAAGTCTAAAGTTCAAGATTCTCTTTTGTTTTGTAACGATAGAAAAACCACTTGGGCTGTAGAAGCAGAAGAGTATGTGACAGTGTGCAACAATCCAGACCCAGACAAGACACTGGTTGTTGCTCTAAGAACATATGAGGCTCTCTTTCACCCCTCTAGCCTGTGTGGTTTTACGTAGCATTTCTGTTTCACTTATTCCTACCACACACCCAAAGAATTTCTCTCAAATGCAAAACATTTGAAATCCTCGGGAGACCAAATCAGAGAACAAATTTGGACACTGAGCAAGGGCCATCCAGAGGAACCATTAAGAAACTGTCTCCACAGCACTCCATAGAACAAAAATCCAGCAAAGATGATAGAGAAAGAATGTTAAAAATAGTCTCCATATTTCCTTGAGACCTAACTCAATGTCTTTCTACTTCTGTTACCAAATTCCAGGTTAAGACAGAAGAAGAAAAAATAATATGGGTAGGGAGAAAACTCCAGATTTCCCTCTGTTTCAGTGGGTACTCAAGTCTGTTTAAGACAAAATTGTTTCCACAAAACACTTTATTATATGCTCCAATAATGGAGCAAATACAGCTGTATTAGTGTGTTCCTTGGTCTGGGTGAAATATTCCATCAAGATTAGCTTGGGACCATATAATTTCAGTTTTACTGAACCTAGGATGAAGGTAGGAGATTGTCTCCATGCTGCTTCATTGCACTGTATGGCCTTTGAGTTGTGCTCTGTCTTCAAGTTGTACTCTGGCTGGAGCAGCTTCAGTCTCTGACTTCCCTTTCTGCCCTTGCTTGACTAAAGCTTGGCCCTGACCTAAACAAGACAAGGTGCTGTCATTAATGCAGCTGCCTATTGATTTTGACGACATGGGTAGTTTATTCTGCAGATGGTATCCAGAGTGGCATTGACTTTTGTGTTGCTCCCAGAACCCCATCCATCAGCTGAGCACTGCATTAGCAATGCTCTGACACTTATTAAATTTAGAGCAGTTGGGATTTTTTTTAGACAACTTTATCTGTTTTGGTGGCTTACACAAAACGTGCTTTTGTTCTACCAACAAAACAACTACTCAATTTTTGTCTGCTTGGACATCTTTGGGAGAGGAAAGGTCAGGACGGGATTGCATTCTTATGCAGAAGTATGCAGGCCAGGTGAGTGAGACAGAAACCAGATTAGCGGACCCTGTAGATGTTTGTCTGTCCTGAGGCAACAGGTTTGTACAGTAAAACTTTTAGAAGGTCTGAATATATCTCTTGATGACTTGACTTCAAGGTGAAGAGAATTTTCTAAAAACAGAGGAATAGAAATATTTGGAAGCAGGCTGTAGAGCTGTAGTTTGCTAAGCGAGGAGCAGAGCATGAGAGCTTTTCCTGTGATTTGAGAGGGAGCTGAACTGGATCCTCTGTCTTAGGACAAAGCCTCCAAAGTTACCCAGTGACAGCTTTGCACTAGAGATGCTCTTCTTTCCCTGCTTCTTTATTTCCTCGTGTGCCTTCCTTATATCAGTCAGAAATAACCACAAGAACAACACGAGGTCCCAGGGAAGTAGACCCTTGCACACGTCTTTGTGTAAGGCAGTACCTGCTTCCCAGCCTTCCGTGCTGCATCCATGCTGCTCCATCTGTTCAGCTGCCCTCTGACAGCCCATCTCCTGCTCATCGTCCCTGCATTTCTGTGGTCTTGCAGCTGTGCTCCGTCGGCCCCACTCGCACCACCAGGCCCCCAACACATGCTCCCTTCCCAGTTTGTTAGCGGAGGTGGGGAAAGATCACTGGCACGGCAAAGCAGAGAGGGAGACAAGTGATGTCACTTCTGACAGCTGTTCCTACCCCTCTTCTCTATGGGGTCTGGCCAGTGAGGACAACTGGGAGAGCTGTGCATATGGGATCAGGCAGCCAATCCAACTGTCCCTTTTTCTGCCTTGAACATGGGTAGGCTGAGGTCTAGGAGGCAAATTGCTTTTGGTGCAGGCACTGGGATTGCTGTGAAAAAGGAGGCTTGTGGATTTCCTTGCATGTGCCACAGCAAATAACCGCATCATTGCTCATCCAGACTTCTCGGCTTTTATCTGACCCTTTATTCCATATTTTGTAGTGTGGGATGGCATCACTGGGTTGATGGGATGTCTGGCTGCAAGTACTTCCTATTACAAGGGTGTGTCCTCTTCAATTTAGTCCCTATGGAAATGAGCCTGTGTGAGCACGCTCTCAGAGGATGCGTCTGCCAACCTAAAAATTCTTTGCCAGCACCAGTCATATCTGACAGAGGTGTATTTGTCTCAAAATGTCCTACAAGGCTTATGAAAGTGTCTTGTGGAGGAGAGTGGTGCATCCACAGAGGAGAGGCTTGTGCTACACTGGCATCAGAGAGCCACTAAGGTAAAGAGACACTGGAAACACTGTTCATGGGCATTATTTCTACAGTGGAGTCATTGCCATTTAGGCAAGAGGGGACATTTCCTAATGACATGCCTACTTTCTCCTGCATTTATTTATAATCTTGTTTGTAGTAGTTATTTTTGTTTTGGTGTTGCAAAGTGGCAAAGATGAAAGCACATATATTCAGTGTTGTTCAAAAACAAACACTAAAAGCAAAGCAGTCATGGGCTAAAGTAGTACAGGCTGTACACAGCTCCCTGCAAAGGTGAGCTTGGTTTAATGGAGCCTTCAAGCAGTTTTTGGTGTGTTTTATCTAAATACAGGAGTTCTGCAAAGGAGCCCACAGACTCCTGTGTATTAGTGGGATCAGCTTGAATTCAGAAGCTTGTGGATAACCTCCTCTTGCATCTGTCATTTGACCATTCACAAAGTTTATCTTTTCTGTAACATATAGGGTGATCTACTGCATTGTGAGTTAGTATCTCTTTGACCTTTCAGGTCATCAAAGACCCCTACCAGCCCCTTTGGATTATAGAGATGAACCAGGGAGCACATGAGGCTCCTGATGCCTGGTGCTACAGAGCAGTCATGACTTAAATAGGAGATTAATGGGGTTCCCATAATCTATACCAACATGCAAGAATGTAAAACTGGCTTTCTCTCAGTGCTTTGCGCACTATGATGTGTTATTAATTTTTCCATCTCCCTGAGCTACCCTCATGGGACCTCCAGCTCCCCGGCCCTCCTCCCTGCTCTACTGCTCTCTAGCAAAGCACCAGTTGTCCAGCTGCCCCACATGGGATCATGTCCATCATGAAATTGCAAGAGTTTGGGCCCAGCACCAGGGTAGGAAGGTGAGGACAGAGGAGGAGAGCAGGACAAAAGGTTGTGTTTCACTCCTGGCACCGGTGCAGATATGCTGTGCCACCAATGACACATTTTCTCCCTTGCCTTGCTGGGAGACACTCAGCATTCTGGGAAGAAAGATGTGGCTCCAGGGATGTCTGATCCAGCTGGGGCCCAGGATCCACGGGGAAAATGGGAGCAATGAGGAAATGAACTGCAACTCCAGCAGTGCTCAGTAGCAGCTCAAATGCAATGTGCACCTTTCCTTTTGCTAACTGTAAAACAAACAGAGAAACAAACAAACTTTGGGGATTTTACTGATTCTCAGTTTAACAACTTCCCATTTTCCAGAAAAAGCATATATTATTCCCAGAATTTTTAACCAGCTGTACCGCTGTCTGCTATTTTCAATTTCCTTGCCATGATGTGGAGGTGCACCCTGCAGATGTGCTTTCATCTACTCCTTAAAGTAGGTGAGTATATCACACTGTAAATTAGCCAGATTTTTTGCAATTTGTCTTTTGGAAATGATCTGTAGTCTTTTTATATGTGGCCCTTAGCTGTAAAACCCTCTTAAATCTCTGTCAAACAGGTAATAATGAAGAGAACACATTTTTATGCAGCATGGACCTTCTGACTGCAGCACACAGTTATCTCTTACCCTCCAATGTTCCTGCAGTACATTGAGCTGTCAATCATCAAATGACCTGAAGAGGAGAAAGGGAGACAAAGAAGCTGAGAAAAATTCCAGTACTTGAGTGAAAGCAGCCACATTTAGCCAAGAGAGATCTAATAAAGTTTGCTGTAAAATGTGCTTAATGGCAAACTAAATTAGCAGTATATGCTTAATTTGGATCTACCAAAACTGATGTCTTCCAAAGATGAAGTCCTGCATTGAAAAATTCACACGCGGCAGAATCTCCCTTTTTTTAGCTGCCTGTACAGGTGCACCTACAACCTTATCCATCTCACAACCTTAGTGTCCCCTTGGACATTATGGAAGCTGTGGTGCCTGTGGAGAGCAGCCTGTGCACATGTGCTGTGCACATCTCCACAGGGCCTGTGCACCGGTGTTGCCTTCACCTGAAGATGTTGCAGGTGGGAGAGGCTCCAAGGGGGATGTGTAGAAGTCAGCAGCAATGAGAGTATTCATTGGTGTTGACCAGCTGGTGGCTGCTGAGGACTGCAGCTGCAAAAGTCAGCTGAGGGCTGCTACCTGTGGGTGACTATTGGGGCTTTGGCAAAAGCATGAGGCAGACAGGCACTGACAGAGAAGATGAGAGCAAGCATGGATGTGCCTGTTTCTGATAGAACACAGATTTTTAGAGGTATTGCAACAGGGCTGCATTTCCAAGCACCAGACTTAAGACAGTCTTATCTCCAAGTTGTCCAGGAAGGACTTTTGCAGGACTGATTTTGGCCAGCAAGTGAGGCAAGTGAGGGATGTTGAAACATCCCAGAACAGGTTGTTTGTACTGGCTCAAGTTAAAGTGTCCTAATGTTAGTATGAAGGGTCACCCCACATCTTTCATGTCCTATTGAGAATTTCCCTGAAGAGGCTGTGTTCCTGTGAAGATGAGCTGATCACAGAGCACTTCAGACCCTGTCTTGTGATGGATGCTCATTTTCTGAGTGTCCACAGGAGTCAAAGAACCTCTTCATGCCTCACACAACTACTGTGTTGGAATTACCCTCTGTCATCTAAACCAGCCTGATGCTCTCTTGACAGGCTCCAGAAATAACTTGAAATCCACATCTGGCCAGTGAAGAGGAAGATCAGTAGTTTCAGTCTCCAGGTCTCTCAGTAAGACGTAGGTGTAGGTGTGCACCTGTGGGATTTATTATTCTCTTCTCAAAGTCTCATATAAAATGTTTCTCAGTCACGTGCAATATTTAATACATAACTCACTGTTTGTACATATGCCAGTAACCCCTTAGATTCCCCAAACTGAAATACATCTTGTTTTTCTGACAATGTGTGCTGTTGTCAGTACCTTATTTTAGTATTGTAGGATTCTTCTGAAGGCTCAGGTCTGTGGAAAATCTGATTTCTGTGTTTAAGAAATCACTGAAGCAAGTGATGTGAAAGTGCACACATTATTTCATGGGCATGAAAACAGGGAAGGAAAATATGAGCTCACACTTTGAGCCTTGTAGAGCAGTCTGCTTGTGGTTTCCTTCTCTTTGCTCACGAACCTGACTCATCAGTAAGTACAAAGTTAATTACTGTCTTTATATGGACAAGCCTCAGATCAATCTCTCTGTTACAGACCCATCTGCTTGTGTCCAAATGAAATTTCAGCCTGTTTGTCTGGCATTTCCTCTCGATGTGTCACCCCTGGCTCCAATTCAAGAAAGCTAAAACTCGGCTGTTCATCCTTCATCACAAGTCTTAACTGTTATCAACAATCTCTTTTGGGGCAGCTCTGCTGTTTGGTAGGTCGCCCATGTCTTGTATTTTTCTAAATATTTTGAGTTTTCTGCTTGTTCTTTGCATCTTCACATTTAGAAGATACTTCTTAAGCATCCAGAAAAGTGATCTTTAGTCTTTTGTTGAATCTCCCAATAAAGCTCTCATTTGTTAGGAGACCAAAAAAACCTCAAAAAGCCAAACAAACCACAAAAAAAGTCAAGAACCTCATGAATAACTAGAATCACTTGTGCTTGCTTTCCTAAGCTGAGGCTCAAATTATTCAGATTTTTTTCTGAAATTTGCTAGTCTTGCTATTTAAGCAAGAACCTGGTACTTGTAAAAGCAGTGTGATTTGGAATGGAGAACACTTCCACGATTTTCACTATAAA
>VYZR01120323.1:12477-23546 GCA_013400675.1 Oxylabes madagascariensis | reverse complement strand
GTTTTTAATTAATATAGAAAGCAAAGAACACAGGTATATAATGATGAGAGACTCTTTTAAACCACTGTACCACAGGCAGGAAATGAGATATTTTTGGCAACAGAAAAAGTGAGTGCCAGTGATAAAGGGAAACATTAATTATCCAATACCTGTTAGAAAGGCACATAGACACAATGTCTTACAGAAGTTAGAGAATACAATGGGGAGAATGTGAAATGGGAGGTAGTTTAGGAAACAACTGTCTCCAGCCTCAATTGCAACTGACAGGAGGTGGCTGAGGATTAGAAGGTAGTAGTAATGGTCACAGGAGGTTTAGGCTCAAAATTATAAGAAAAAGAAATGAAGAAAGTTCCTGAAATAAGAAGTCAGTTTTGGCATTTTTAAAGTTTTGGGGGATTTTTTTTTTTTTCCAGAAGTTTCCATCCATTTTTGAGATCAGATGAATGGCATAGCAAGGTTTGACTTACCATCAAAAAATACCCTACCAAATAAGTCACAATTATTGAGAATAAATGGAAATTCGTAGAAATGGAGAAACATCATAAAACATTATGGTAAAAGGTATTTAAATATATTTGATACAATTAGATGGGCCAGGATGAAGGAAAGGAATAAAAACTTGAGCACTTAATAAAATAACCAAAGTAGTATCTGAATCAGTCAATACCTTTGAGATCTTGCAGAAGAGAGAGGTCTCAGGGGACTGAAAAAGGGCAAGCATTACATTCCACTAGGAAAGGGAAGACTTGAGAAACCACTGACCAGTCACAGTACTTTCAGTATATGCAAAGATACTGGGAGAAGTTATTAAACAGCCAATTTATAACCACTCTACAGGAAAATAAAAAGGTGATGAAAAACAGCCAACACAGCTCTCTCAAGAGTAAATCATGTCAAAACAATCTAATTTCCTCCTTTGACACAGTAACTTTCAGTATAATGGATAAGAAGGAAGTAGAAGATGAGATCACTTTACTTTTATTAAAGCTTTTTACACAGTGCCACATGAGACCTCGTAGGGAAGCCAAAAAAATACAGCCCTATAGGCCCAGCCTGAACAAAAGATTTAAACAATATTGAGGATGTGTAATACATGCTAACATAAGGGATGAAATTACTGCACAACACAGTATAATAGCAAAAAACAGGCCTTGGCTTTCCTGAGCTCAACCAGTAAACCATTTTCTGTTTATGTCCTCTGATTTCAGTTGAAGGTGTTTATTTGTGGCAGATTTTGAACTTAGGCTGAACTGAATCTGTGGTTAGAAAATGCATTTTATCTGTAATTACAAGGAGGTTGAGATTAATTTTTTTGAAGTATAATAAAAAATAATATCTAGATTTTTTGTACTAATTGTTAAGCAAAATGACTAATTCATAACTTCAGCCAAGATTAGCAACAGAATCCATCCAGAATAAGGTAAAATCCAGTCTGAACTTACCATGTCACTAATGGGATCATAAAAGTCACAATTTGAAGGGTCCAATGTGATGTGGTAATAGGTAATCGTGACCACCCCAGTGGCCAACCATCAACGTAACTTCAGAATGATAATCCAAAGGGGAAGATTCCTCCATTGACACATGTAATATGCAGATCCTTCTGAATATCAAAAAACTCTGGAACATCGGCTCTCACCAGCCAGTTTAATGTCATATGACTTTGAAGGTTTTATAATTATTTTATGGCAGGAAAATAATTGATGTAAGTAGTGATCCAATAAGTATGCTGCAACAGCCCGCTGAGTTATAGTGTAAATTATTATTACAGCAACTGATAACAATTTTTGATCAACAATCATACAGGGTAGAACTTAACAAGCCATAGCCTATTCCAAAAAACAGGCCAACAAATGTACCTGATAAATTGATAGTTACAGTTACTTAAGTCAAATATAATTAATTTAACAAGAAGAAAAAAAAAAAAGACTACTGTTCTTTTGAACAGTCTAATAACCAGAGTTTAGTGTCATGAATAGAAGACAGTCAGCCAGAAGAAAGAGGAAGAAAACAGAATCAGAATATGTGAAGAGTTACAAATATCAGACATGGTAGAACGGGATATTCTATCCTTATCAATTAAATTCTGAAACCTAAAATTCACACAAGACACTGTTTCTCCTGACATCTAACAAAATTGCAGTTCTGCCCAACCCCCTGAGATTTTTATTATTTGCAATTATATAGTTTGTTATATATTGGTTTTCTACTTTGATATAGAGTTGTGCTGGTAATACACAGCCTAAGTGTTCAAAAGGGAAATACCTCCATTAATATTTGGTTAGGAAAAGAGAACCCTTAACCAGGCAAACAGTGTGTATGCCTATTTTTATACATATATACATATAATCTACCTAAACAACCTGGATGTAGGACTTGAAAGGACACTAAATAAGTTTGCATATGATACAAAATTGGGAGGAGCTGTTGACTCCCTCCAAGGCAGGGAGGTTCTGCAGAGACACCTATGAATTAGAGACACGGGCAATCACCAACCATATGAGGTCTAACAAGGGAGTGTCAAATTCTGCACCTGGGATGGGACAACCCTGGATGTACAGATACTGGGACATGAGAGGCTGGAAAGCAGTGCCATGGAAAGGGACCTGGGGGTCCTGGTCAATGGCAAGTTGAACATGAGCCAGCAGTGCCCTGGCTGTCCTGNGGGAGTGTCAAATTCTGCACCTGGGATGGGACAACCCTGGATGTACAGATACTGGGACATGAGAGGCTGGAAAGCAGTCCCATGGAAGGGGACCTGGGGGTCCTGGTCAATGGCAAGTTGAACATGAGCCAGCAGTGCCCTGGCTGTCCTGGGGGCATCAGGCACAGCATGGCCAGGCAGGCAAGGGAAGGGATTGTCCTGCTCTGCTCTGACCTGGGGAAGCCTCACCTCCAGTGCTGGGGGCAGGTTTGGGTGACACAATAAGCAAAAGACATTAATTAAGCTCTTAGAGAGTGTCCAAAGGAGATCAGTAGAGATGGTGAAGGGCCTGGAGGGGAAGCTGTATGAGAAGCAGCTGAAGTCACTTGGTCTGTTCAGCCTGGAGACTGAGGAGAGACTTCACTGCAGTCTATAATTTTCTTATGAGAGGAAGAGGAGGGGGAAGCACTGATCTTTTTTCTTTACAGTGGCCAATGGACAGGACCCAAGGGAACTGCCTGAAGTTGTGTCAGGGGAGGTTTAGGTTGGATTTTAGAAAAAAGGTTCTTCACCTAGAGGGTGGTTGGACACTGGAACAGGGTGCCCAGGGAAGTGGTCACAGCTCTGGTAGAGTTCAAGACTCAAGCATCTAAAGAATGGTCTCAGGCACATTGTGCAGGGCCAGGAGTTGGATTTTGATACTCCTAGTGAGTCCTTTCCAGCTCAGAATATTCTGTTTTGCTGTGATTGTGTGATATGTGTATGTACATGTACACATGTACATATAAATGTTATATAAATATGTGCATATTTACAGAGACTTCTGCACATACATGCATGTATAGACCTCACAACCCTAAATTTTAGGCTAATTTGAGTAACTTGGGTTACCAAAGAAAGGACAGCACTGAAATTGAGTCTTGAAAAAAACCCACTACTGAGGTTCAAGCACTGTTTTTATAAACAAATTTTGAAGTTAAATTCTGTACATAACCTTTTGTTAGAGGCTGTACTTGACTGGTTATTATAGCTTATAGAACTTCACAAGGTATAAAGAAAAGTACTGGAGCAGTGAAGAAGGGAAATGTCAGATGGTGTCAGTTAATCACACGCATAAAATAAACCAGTAAAAGACATGAAAAAAGGTATGGGATAAGGGCTATGCCTTCACAAGCGCTGAACAAAAAACAGCGTAGAACCACTCATAATGTCCAGTCCCTTGAAGAAAGCACAGCCATTTGACACTTATCTGTTCTCTAAAATCATGCTGCTCTCCAGTATTTTTCAGTGCAATAAAAGAAGTTCAACAGCCTAGAAAAAAATACACTGTAAGATGAGTGCACAACAGGTCTTATTCAGTGAACAGATATTTGAAGTTCACTCAGGCTGTGTGAACATATGATGTAAGATCCTTGCAAAGGATCTGGGATGGACTCAGTTCAAATCACTGTTTTCATGAATGATTCAGACAACAGAGTGCGAAATGCTCTTTGACATTTTGCAGATTAAACACTTTCAAAGACAGAACAGAATCAGCCTGTCAAAATCACTCTTGACTCCAATTTAGTAAGATCAAGTTAACAAAAAAGAAAAGCAATATAGTATAAAGCAGGAGGTAAAATAATACTGAGAGATACAAAAATAGAAAAGATCTGTCTATAGATTTAAAAAACTATAAATCATGTCAACAATTCAATATTATAATATAGGAAAGAAAAATAAAAAGGCAAATATAAAACAGTGCGGGATGCACTGTGAGCAGCCCACCTTGAGGCCCATAAAAAGGAAGGTGAAACTGGTGCAAAGCGTGGAGGGGAAAGCGAGGGGCAGAATCAGAATCCCTGACCTTCCCCTTTCCCCCACTCCTCACCATTGCCTGCTGGGAGACCCTGAGGGCCCCGGGAGCCGGCACTGCCCTCCTGAGGAGAACCCCCCGATGCTGCACGCCTGGACCGGAGTCCCAAGTGAGTTGTGGAACCCTCACCCTGCTCCTGCGTCCCGCGGCGAGAGCACCGCGAGTGCCCCGGGGTTTGGCTGCGGCCGTCGGGCTCTGCACCTGCATTCCGGAGGATGGGCTGCTGCATCCCAGCCAAACTGCCCCCCAGATAGGAGGAGGCAGGTGAGACTCTTCAAACTGCAAAAAAAGAAGAAAAGGCAAAAACTGCTTCTCTCCCTGCTACCCTGTCTCAGCAGCAGTAAAGGTAGTGCAGAGCGGTGGTGACCTATCCTATGCTTTTAAAGTAAACTTATTTTTTTCTAACTTTTCTCTACTTCTCTCTGTCTTTTTCTTTGCCTCGTTTGCTATCAAATAAAAATATATCAACTTTTTGGCATCAACATTTAATCTCGTTTGTTTTTTTTCTCGTTTTTTTGAGGGGAGTATTTAGAACCTTCAAAGTTCTTTCTGTTTTGTTCACAGAGAGTTAGTTCTCTTTACTCCTCAACGATTAAACCAGTTTGTAACAGATGCCATGTACTTTAACTGTATTCAAAATACTTTCTGTTTAGAACAAACTTGTGTCAATAGCTTTAAGTAAAAAAGCCCATAATTCTCTTCATGTATTATCATTTGGCGTACATCTGTGCTTGTCTGAAAGACTGTGCATGGGGCAAACATGTTCCACGGAGATTTGTAAATTCTGGTATGAGAGAAGTTTGAATGGGAATGCATAGACTTTTAAGTACCAGAAGAAATGACAGAGCAAAAAATTGGCATGTATTTAGAATCAGGACATAGCTGACCACAATAAGCTGGTGAGCAGTGATGCAGGTATGTTCGCAACAAGACTGCAGCACAGATGACTTTTCAGTAGAGGATCTACACTGTTACAGAGGATGGATGGAAATCTTGCAAGTGTGATTCCTATTCTTGTCATTTCAACCAACAAAAAGGCTATAATCACAAGGAATGGAAAATAAGGCAATGGGTACCAACCTTACCTCAGGATTTATAGGGAATGAAGTGGGGGATAGAAGGCCTTGGGGATGAAATATCAGCCATAAGTGTTGACTCACAAGAAGTAGATAATATTTTAGCCAAAAATCGGTTCATTGTCACCAGTCAAGAAGAAACTAAGAGATGACTCAATAGCTGGTAAACTTACCAATTGCACCACTGCAAGTAATGGTAATCTAACTGATGGAACATATACGTCTTGATACTAGCATAAAAGAATGAATAAGTAGAACACAGGAGGGAATGGGTAGGAATGACTGAAAACATTTTTCTTTAAAACAAAATATCTGTTCCAAAAGTTCTTGCTTTGAGTTTTCTTACATTTAATTCTTACACAGCTTCTGGAACTCTAGTTCAGAATAAAGTCAGAATGAATCACAGAATCGTAGAATAATAGCCTGTGCTGGAAGGGGCCATCTAGTTCCAAACCTCCTGAGCTGCATTCAGCACTTGAGGTGGGGTCTCACCAGAGCAGAGGGGCAGAATCCCCTTCCTTGCCCTGCTGCCCACTCTGCTTTGGATGCAGCCCAGGATACATTTAGTTTCTGAGCTGCAAGTGCACATTGCTGGGTCATATCTTGTCTCTCATCCTCAAGTCACTCTCAGCAGGGCTGTTCTCACTTGGTTCATCTCCCAGACCATGTTGATTTTGTGGGTTGTCTTGACTCAGGTGTCCCATCTTGCTCTTAAACTTGTTAAATTTTATGAGGTTTTCATGGGCACGCTTTTCAAGTTCACCCAGGTCCCTCTGGATAGCAGGAATATCTACTGCACCACTCAGCTTGGTGTCATCTGCAAATTTGCCGAGAGTGCACCTGATCCCTTTTCTATGTCATTGGTGAAGATATTAATCAATACTGGTCCTAACACAGATCCCTGAGGAACGCCACTAGTCACAGATCTCCATCTAGACATAGAGCCATTGACCACTACCTTCTGGATGTAACCATTCAACCAAGTCCTTATCCACCAAAGAGTCCACCCATCCAATCCATCTCTCTCTAGTTCACAGAGAATGATGTTGTGGGGACCACGCCAAAATAATTACAGAAATCTAGACAGATGAAATCTCCATCATAGGAGACTGCTAAGTTGGTCAGTCAAGACTTGCCCTCGGTGGAGCCATGCTGGCTGCCTCGAATCACCTCCTGATCTTCCACATGCCTTAGGATAGTATCTGTTCCATTATCTTCCCAGGCGCAGAAGCAAAACTGACAGGTTGGTTGCTCCCTCCCTTCTACCCGTTTTAAAGATGAGTGCAATGTTTCCCTTTTTCCAGTCACCTGGGAGTTTATCTGACTGCCACAGCTTTTCAAAAACCATGGACAGTGGCTTGACATGTTCATCAGCCAGTTCCTTCAGGACTCTGGAGTGCACCTCTTTAGGCCCCAGGAGGTATGTACAATCAGATTCTCCAGTGGTCATGAACCTGATATTCACTTACAGTGGGAAACATTCTGCTCCCCTGTCCTAGTCTCATGTCCACTCATTGAAGGGTTATGGAAAGAGAGACTTCCATTGAAAACTGAAGCAAAAAAAAGGTGTTGAGTATCTCAGGCTTTTCATCTGTACCAATTTAGCAGCCTTGTTTGTTGTGGGGGTACACCTTCTCTGACCTTCCTTTTGTACCTGACATACCTGTAGCAGCCTGCCTTGTCAACTATTTTTTCCTTTGCCAGGTTCAGCTCAAGCTTTGTTCTTCCCTTCCTCGCCTCATTGCTACAAAACCAGACTGCTTCCCTATACTCTCCCCACCATACTTGTGTTTTCTTTCACTGCCTGTGCATTTGCTTCTTGCTCTTTAGTTCGACCAGCAGGTGCCAACTCAGACATGTTGGTGTCTTGACTTCCTTGCCTGATTTCTTACGTCAGGGGATCATAGCTCTTGCATTCTATGGACAACTTCCTTAAAAATCTGCCAGCTCTGTTCTGTTCCTTTCCCCCTGATGGCAGCTTCCCAGGGTGTCCTATTGACTACCTCCTTGAAAAGCTGGAAGTCTGCTTTTCTATAGCCTGACTTTACTCTTCATCTGACCCATATGCCTCATGACTGGGAACTCCACCAGCACATGACAATTGCAGCCCAGCCTGCCTCCAGTCTTAATGTCCCCAGTTATCTCACCTGTGTTGGTGACCATGATGTCCAGTATTGCCTCCCCCTTGATAGGTCTGTCTATTCATTACCTGGCTTAGGAATTTATCCTAAATGCATTCCAGGAGTCTCATCGTGCTACTTTCCCAGCAGATGTCAAGGTTGGAATCGCAGGTTGGAAGGAAGCACAAAATAAACATAAAACTCTAGTTTTCTGCTTATGCTTGAATAAACATTTTAAATCGCAAATTAATTAAAATTAATTTTGTAGGTTTTTTGCTTATATTAAGTTCAGTTTTTTGCTAGTTACAAAATGTAATTTTTCTTTATTTGTGACTGTGTTCTAGAGGCCTTTATGGTTGTGTGGAAAAACTGTTAGAGAAACTTGATTTTTGGGTAATAATCCAGAAACAGCATAATAGTTTCATAAAGAAAATTTGCTACCACTTCAACTAGAAAACATAGTTTTGGGAAATTACCATTTTTTACCACATATATATTATTTACTAAGTTGAAGTTATCCAACATGTGAAATTAAATTATTTCACTAAAATGAACTTTGTAATATTATCTTCTTCACCAGCAGGATTTTAATTTTCTTTAAATGAGACAGTAATTTCAATTGTTCCCCTTTTTTTTTTTTTGTTTCCCATAATTACTGTCTTTACAGTGTATAACATAGCATAGGTGTTATGCATAAAGTCCATGTCAGAAATCATGTCCTCTCTAAGTCTCATAATTGCCCACAGGAATTTGAAAAGAAAAATTTCCTTTTGCAAACAATGCTAGGGTAATTTTATACCATGTATAGCTGGCCCTTCATATTCAGTGAGTTCTCTAAGTTTGGCTTACCAATAAGTAAGTCTGCCTTGGCAAATATATTTTTCCTCTTCAAAACTTTGACTGAGGAGAGCCAATAATAACTCTGCTCTATATCTAAAATCTCATTGCAAATTAATTTGGAGTGCTGAAGTTTTCTCTTGAATCTGGTCTTAGCATTCTGCATAGTGTGATGAATAGTGATCTTCAATGTGCAGCCTAGACAGCAATTTTTTCTGTGTGTGATAATATTTCTCTTGGACAATGAGGTGAGATGATTAAAATGAGTCCTAGTGACTAAGAGGAACATAAAATGCAAGACTATTAAATCAGTACTGCCATTTTGTTTGCAGGCCATGCCCCTAAGTCAATTGGAATATGTGTGAAATAAAGCCATTAAACACAATTTATATTCAGTGGAGTAAAGCTGTGGAAATATAATGTGTGGCTCCAAGCTTTGCCTTTATCATCCCCTAAAATAGGCTTTGCTAAGTAACATTGAAAATTACTCTACTTTTCTTTTGGTTCCAGTTTGAGTTGGATAAAAGCAAGTCCTTTTTTACATTTCTTCTGCCTGCCTGAAACTCTTATCTGCATTTACTCAGTATTTGAGTTTTATTTCAAAAACCCCATGATTTATTTTGGTCCCCCATGAAGACAATTGCATGCATCTCTCTCCCTGTAACACTAACAGGCAACAGTCTCCTAGTTGTATATGTACTTCATTTTGCTTAGGATTTATGGTAAATTTCATCCACTTTTATGTCTTAATTCCCACAAGAGGAGATACATAATCTATTTAAAACAGGGATAAAAATGCCATAAAATAGGGCTGCAAAATCCTTTACAAGATACAGTAAAATTCTTTGTAAACTATTTCTTAGTAAAAGCATTGAGATTTTTAGTAAATGGAAAGAGAAATTGCAAACTATGAAAGAACATGCAATTTTAAAATTCTATAAAGCTAACAGCAATTTGTAACTCTGCACAAATTCTTAAAGGAGATATAAAAAATCTTATTGCCACTTGTCTTCCTAAAATGTAAAGAATTTTATATGCAGAAAAATGAAGAATCCTGTGAATATTAAGAATGATGCTAAAGAGGTATTTTTAAAATTGTCACTTAACTAAGACAAACATGGTTGTCTTTATATACATAACTAGTGTTATACAGAATTCAGAGTTCTTTAAATCTGACAGAAATACCAAATTCCTTTAACTCATACAACATATTCCTTTTCTACGGAGGCAATTACTCCATTTCAATATTTTTGTTTTGTGAATTTTGTAATAAAGAAGGGATCCGGGTTTTTTAGAGAGATGAACTATGATAGTATATGAATGTATTTTTATTTGTGCCACTATAGTTGTGTGCCAGCTAAACTTGGAAAAGAGGGAGAGGTCCAAAAGAACAACCCAGTTATGCAAGAAAGTAGTGATGATGAGACCCGATACTTGAAATCTATCAGTATGTCACTTATCAGCAATTCAGTACAGTTTTTCATAGATATATTGATCTCTGCTCCTGGTGAACCACAGCTGAAGCCTGTTTTTCGTGTGTTTCTCTCTTAATCCCTTTTTCCCTGTTGCGTTATAGTGAAGGTGAAGCTGCATCCCTTTGAAAAGTTCAGAATAATTTCTAAATATATGCTTGTCAACTCGATTAACAGTTGTATAATCCCCATCTATTATGAACTGGGCTTGACAGAGTGTTTCTTTGTTCTTTCTGTCTTGCAAAATGCAAATTTATATACTTGATAGATTTAAATAGGTGCATAAAATGGGGAAAATGCAATTTTTTCTGGTTTTGAGATATCTGTTAATTTTAAAATCATGTCATTGAGTATAGTGGTCTTTGCGTAAAAATAGCATATGCAGAGGGGACAGTTTATTTTATTTAATTTGTGTTTCATCAAGTTATCCCTGCTGTCTACATATACAGAAGAACAAAATTACACTGAAGTTCTATTCCTTATTCTCACATACACAGTTATTTACATATGCAATATTGCAATGACAGACCAGTCCCACAAAACAAACTGACAAGACTGCAAACAGTTCACACTCTGTGTTTCCTGCCTGTAAAAGCCTGCCTACTCTCTTTTTGCAAGGCCTGGAATCTTTTGTATTTCTGAAGATAATCAGTCACGAACATTTAAATTTTTTTTTACAGAAACAAAATAAAATAAAGGTGCATTAGGAAAAAATTCTCAACTGTTAGTCTCAAACTCTCAGTACTGTTAGAATATTGCAGTTTTAAGTGTTTGGAAACCATTATTTCCTTATCCATAGACTAACATAAAAGTTGTGATTCTATGACATTACTGCACGTTTCACATTTTTTCTTGTTTTTTTTCATAGAATCATTAACTACAAAATAACTTAGGTTGGAAGAAACCTCTGGAGGTCATCTCATCCAAACTCTTGCTCAAAATAAGGCAATTTACACCATGTAAATTGAGGTTTTATCCTGTCGAGTTTTGAATATATTCAGAGACAGTCATTCTGCAAGCTCCCTGGGAAGCCAATTTAACCACCATCATAATGAAAATAGATTT
>VYZR01120321.1:27875-58705 GCA_013400675.1 Oxylabes madagascariensis | reverse complement strand
TCACTGAGGGGTGTGTCACAGAGTGANGTGTCTCCATGGGATGTGTCACTGAGGGGTGTGTCACAGAGTGATGTGTCACAGAGGGCTGTGTCACTGAGAGTGTGTCACCATGGGATGTGTCACTGAGGGGTGTGTCACTGAGGGTGTGTCACTGAGGGTGTGTCACTGAGAGTGTGTCACAGCGTGGTGTCATTGAGGAGTGTGTCAATGCGGAGTGTGTCAATGAAGGTGTGTCACTGAGGGGTGTGTCACAGAGGGGTGTGTCAGAGTGTGTGTCGCTGAGGGTGTGTCACTGACACAGCCCATCACAGCCTGCATACCACGTGGCTTCCAAAACCATTCCATGGCTTTGAATTAATAGAAATTAGATTTCACTGGATTAGGAAACCCAGCTCTGATGGAACCAGATCCTTGGCAGGCCCCTGTTTGTCCTTTGTCTGTCTAACCCCTCATGTTTCCTGAAAGGTGCAGCCTTGTTGGTTTCCTGGAATTGTCATTCCAGGATATAAATCTAAAAGGGTTGTTTATATGCTGAATGACAATTTCTTTATTTCTCTGTAGCTTCCAAGGTATTCACAATACAATACTTTAGATTATGTTTTTATATATATGTATACATGTGATTATATTTATTTTAGACTATATTTACATAATGGTAAGTATCCATTTCAGACTCCAAGTTTGATTTTATGCCCTCCAGATCTCTCCTCCCCCATTCTATATTTTCCAATTCATAACATTATTTTTAACACTGATGATGGCTGTGCTGTTCCTCATAAATGCAGACCAAGAGGAAAGTCTGTCCTTCAGCTGCTAAAAATGAAGTCAAGGAGTAGAGAAAGCAACTGTAATGGCTCAATCTTTCTTTGTATTCCAGCATCTACAATTTCATTGCAAATAATGGTGCGAACCTTGAACCTTCAGCAACAAACTACAAGTTCCCAGTTTGCTCTTTTGTCTTTTGAAAAATTCATTGAGTATGAAACCTGTTGGAGTGGCATCAGATCCCTTCATACCACAGCTGCTGAAGTTTGTAGAGGTGTGTGTTGTCATTATAACAGTCCTGTTATTTTGCCTTTGCTGGATTTATATAGAATAGCAGCCGTGTTGGAAGGGACAGGAACTGGTGTGTTCCTGGGAAGTTCCTCTGCTGTCTTTTGTACCAGATACTCACTTGGAATTGAGTTCTAATGCCCAGGGACATGAGCATGTGATTTTACTCTTTTAGGAGAGGAGACACACTGCTGTCTTATCATTTGATTGAGAACAAGATTTTCATTCTTCCTGACAGGTACAAAAAGCTATTTGTGCGTGTGCAGCTGGAAGTTATGTAATTTTCAAGCTGGACACTGCCTCTTGCCCTGCTATTTCTTCCAATGTCCGTGTCACATCCTCAGATTCAGCAAGGTCACTTTAACACCTCATTATTCCCCATAGGTGCAGTTCCGCACCAATTCAGAGGGGAAATACAGCCAGGGGTGTCTTGCATTACTGCTCTGACAAACTCTTTTTTCTTTTTTCCTTTGAGTTTCCCTACCTAGACAGGAATCAAGAGCTCATTTTCTTATAAAAATGATTCATAACAGCAGCAAGACAAAGAAAGCTGTGCTGATGACTGATCATCTTAATATATTGAGTGTTTGCAAGAATCCTGAGCTAATATGCTTCGTTATAATCAGGAGATAACTGCTGTGCTTAAGTACTTTAATTTACCTTGGACTACATTCCGTGCATCATTCTAGCTCCCTCATATCATTGGTTTTTACCAAAAGAAATTTCAATTACAAATCAACACAAGCACATCTATAAATTAGGCTGAAGACGGAGATTAGAGAACCTTGGTATCAGTTCAATTTTCCAGTCATATTCAGCTCCATGTTTCCTACCAGGATAGGGGAGGGATATGGAGAATAGATTCATTAAGAATCTGTGATGATGTGTTTAAATAGTGCTGTTTTTCTGAAGGCACTGTCCAACAGTGGAATCCAGCCAGTGATCATTTGTTAAAACTGCTCAAGGGTTTGAGAGCAGCAATCATTTATCTGAGTGAGGATTGCAAACTGCATTTTTATCCTTCTGCAGGCTCCTAATGGTGTGGAAATTGAAAGTTTCATTTTTGCTCCAGCAAATATATGTAATAACATTAACAATCACCTTCATTGCCTTGTTACATCTGCTCCTACCAGTGTTCAACCAACACCTCCTGGCCAAGAACCAGCAATTCCAGGGAAAAGTCAATTTGCTGAGATGTTTTCACTCTCAGAATCACATGGAAGGCGTATTGTGGTTATATTTAGAAAATGCTCAATAAATGAAATCTACATCTGCATCTGCTAAAGTCTCAGCAAGACGATGCATGAAAATATTTGCCTGCTAACACCAAGAAAATGTTCATGGCTGAGAGGATGTTTGCAGGGATGGATGCTGCCAGATGCAAGGGTACTGGATGTTAAAGAAATTTGATTCCTCAGTTAACGAAAACGGTTATATTTTATAAAGTCTCAGAGCACAGCAGAAATCACCAAATCAAAAGTCTCTCAAAGGAATATGTTTGGAAAACAAAAATTAAAAAATAATCTAATAAAGGCTTTAAGGTAAATTTTTGTATTCTTGAAGTTAAAACCATACACATTCTCTTTTTTATATACACATGGATAATTCTTTTTATATAATAGATAAAACCTTCATCTATATTTATCTGTGAGTGATTTCTTGTAAATTAGGCAGCCAAGCAATCATGTCATTAGGTAATACATGCATTTTGAAAAGCTAACTAAATACATATTTTTAGTGATTTGAATGAGAAAAAGCTGTGTGACATTTCCACAAGGAGGGGGAGATGGAGTTGTGGGAGAGATGTTGCATTTGGGCCAGAAATGGAAAATTGCAGTCCTTCCATGGCTGGATTTTTATAACACATTCCTGCAGGAGCTAAAATTCGGCTTTATCAGACATCATAAACCCTGCTCTCATAATTCCTGCATCTGTGGTATTCCAGCTATTTTTGTGGATACTTAACTGGGTTCACTGAAAGGCCAAGGAATTTTCACCTTTAGGTGAGATAGGAATCCTTGTGTGGTGAAAGGGAAGAGCAGCCCAACGAGAAAAAAACTTGGCAGAGGAAGGTGAAATAAAAACCTCATTCTCTTAGGAATTAGATGAATTGATTAGATTGTATTTGCAAAAGTAAGTACTGGGGCTAAGTCCTGTTCTTTAATCTTCCAGAAGAATGTGATGAGGGGGTGTTAATTACCACTCTACAGGTTCTCTTCTGCTTGTAAGAGTCTGATAAGTAGAATGTTAACATTTGGTTCCCAATTATGTTTTATTGTTGGCCAGTTTCTCTGTTATTTGCTCTTTTCTGATATTTTTTGAACTGCTATATTTTTTAAAAAGAGATATATCGATTTCCTGTTGCTGGACAGCAGTTTAGATCAAGGCCAATATTTACTTCCACATCATTTTATCTTATGGAATGAAATGGAACTGTACTGATATTGTTTTTCTGATGTAAATACTTCAACTTTCAGAATGAAAATGCCTCCTTTAGTTCATAGATAGTCAATTTTTGCCACAAAATAATTGACCCCATAAAATATTATACAGGTAATATAGTTTACATCTCAACAAGGGACAAAACTCAGCTTCATGGGTTGGATGTATTGCCAATTACCAGGGAAGAAATAGAAAAAAAACCCGTTTTCCCCAGAAATGGTATTTTACCAATGTAAGAATAAACACACTTACATGTACAGCATTAGCGACCATTTTTAATTGCTCAAATGAAGGTAAAAGATTTAATTGCGAAGTTTGCTACAGAGTTTTGCCATCTTTTAACCAACTTCATTTCTACACATTTGTATTTAGTGAAATGCAGGGACAAAATAATAAAATAGACTCAAATGTAAAATAGATTTAAGGTCCAGCTGGCTTTTTGATGTACAAAATTATTTCACCTTATAAATTCTTTGATTTTTCTATTGCCTAGAAGGAACAAAGAAAGCCAGAATTCAGAGTGAAAATTAGTTTTACTCAAGGACAGAATGATTTCAACACAACTGGAAGCAGAAAATATTCCAGACAATATAACTGGCATCCCTGCCCATAGCAGAAGGGTTGGAGGCAGATGATCTTTAATGTCCCTTCCAACTCATGTTATTCTATAATCCTGTGCTACAAATATTTCAATAGCAGAGTTTTAAAGGTAAATAGACACCTAATGACGTGTATTGAATGTTTTGAATCATCCATTTGCTGATTTAAATCAAAATGAAGCACTTAAAGGAGCATCAGATGTACAGGATTGACTCACAAAATGATTTGTGCACCACGAAAGCAGAGCGGGATCCAATCACACTTTAGGTGTAGCTGGCAGTAAAGGCATCCCTAATGGGATAGTCTGCTGCTCCCTGCCTTGTCTCCATCCCACAGCCAAGAGTCCTCTCCAACATCCATGTGTGGGAATAAAATCATGTGGATGATACAAAGGAAAATTAAGGCACCTCACACAAAGCCAAAAAAAAAAAAAAAAAAAAAAAAAAAAAAAAAAAAGAGGGNNNAAAAAAAAAAAAAAGAGGCAGTTTGTAGCTGAAGGGATAGCATGCACAAGGGAAGGGGAGGGACACAGAGCTGAGATAAATGAAACAGGGAAGGAAAGGAGTAAACCCTCTGCTTTCAGCCTGGATTGCCTCCTGCTTTCCCCTTCAGGCACCCAGGAGTGTGCAGGAGTGTGAGTGTGACCCTCACCTCCACACTGGCACAGAGCCTTGGCCACGCTCAGCATCACAGGCAGGTGACAGTGCCCAGAGTCATCTGTGCTGGCTCCAGTGGCTCTGTCAGTGTGGCTCCTCTGTCCCAGGGCCAAACACCTGCAAAGCCACCCTGCACTGTGCAGCTGGGCTGAGGGATGGCTGGAATTCAGCTACCAGCCCATGGTTCTTTTGGGATGTGATGCCACTCACCAGGGCAGCTTCAGTGCCAGGGCAGGTAGGAGCTGAATTTGGGACTGTGCCATTCCCACAGTTTTGTTTGATGGTGGGTGCCTTGAGGCAGCTCCCATTTTTAGTGAGATCTAGGAGACGCTTTTCTGCAAAAGGGTTGGAGTGGAGTCAAGATGAATAATAATAGCCCCTGCAGCCTCCGAGCACTGCTGGAGCCACTAAGTATTAACAAACAGAATTAACATTTACAGGTTAAAGATCTGTTTGCTTGGTGTTATTTTTCAGCATTAAACATAATTTATGGCTAGCTGATTTATGAGCATGGAGTCATTTAAGATATTAAACAGCACCAAGTAGCTGCTTCATCACTGCTGAACAGCTCCAAGTCCTGGTCTCAGCTCCCTGTGCCATCCCTCTGAAACAAAGGCACCATTAATAAACTGCTCTGCACAGAACCAGAAAGGCCTTAGCATTGCAGCCTCATTACAGAGGTAATAGACTTAATAATGAACAAACAACACTGAAATAGTTTGAGGCTATTATTTTTAGTAATGTCCAGCTCCTTGCTGGAGCTCTGTATGTGGTAAGAACGGCTTAAGGAAAACATTCCACAGTTATTCACATCACAGTCTGTTCTGTGCTATTTTTTCTGTAAAGAGACCCAGACAAAAGCTTCCAAAGGACGAGATGCCAAGGTCAGAGCCAGTTATTACGTAAGAAAATATTGTTGGAATCAATGAGAAGTGTTGTAGGAGTGGAAGGATGAACTGTGGCTGCAGTTGCTCAGGGTTTCACTCCACATCGGTCTCTACAAGAAAGATACAACTCACACTCTCTCTTAGCACTTTAGGGGTTACTTGAGTGGAATGATTTGGAGGGGCGGGGGGAGAGAAAAATGCTTGTATCAGGTTTTCTTATAGACCTAGAATTTTGGCAGGCAGTATAGAAAACTTTGAAATTGCCAAATATTTCAGGGGAACTTGGGATAATACTGAGCGAACTTTAAAACACCTCCTGGGATCTGCATAAGAACTTAGTGTAGCTATTTGAAACCAAACTAAATATAGAGATTTTGCATAGTTCCAACCCCAAGTCAGACTGTGCTGGCAGTTCAAGCTGGGTTCTCCTTTGGGCTCTCAGTTTTGTTCAAATCTAAAACTCTGAGCGAAACTCAGGAGATGCAAACATATGCAGACAGTTTCCCCCTGAAGTGCTAACTGACTTGTGAACCAAAACCCAGTTGAACTCCAGTCTATTTAAAATCCGGCAGGAAAACACTTGGCTAAGGAAAACTTTTTATTCCCTTACACACAGAAAAGTGAGATAAAATGGCAGCAGAGCACCAACCACACAAAAGAATTTCTAGAGAACAATGAGAGAGTGTCCATCCTCCGTACAATGCATTTTGATAGAGGGTGTCACATCATCTCCTTGAACATCTTTACTGCTCTGGAAGAGTTTGGAAATGGGTCTTCCACAATGCCAATGAGATAATTTACACCTACCAGAGTACTGTGGAATGGTTAGAGACAAACTAAATTTAACTAGTTCATATCATCTAGGCTGTGATTTCACCTGTGGACTCAGAACATTTCCAGAATCTCTGCACAGTCTCCCTCTCTTGCTCGACCTTCTCCAATATAATCCATTTTTAAAGAAATTTTGGGTGAGGGGCCTGCTGACCACCTTCCTTCTGCTCTGGGCTGCCAGACCTGAGACATCTATGGTGATACCTCAGTGATAAATACAGACAAAAATGCTGCAACGCTGCCAAAGCTCTCCTTAGAAAACAAAAATAATGTTTATAGTGAAAGCGATTCATAGGAAACAGGAAAGAAAATGCTTGAAATTAGGATGATTTCACTGCATGGCAGTTACACACAGCCTAGTGAGTCAGGTTGAACATGAAGGAGGTGATGAGGGTGAACACTTGGGCAGCACAGCACTAATCTGTACAAGGCAGGTTTCCCCTGGGATGAGGGGAAAGACAGAAGAGCCTGGCTCTCACTAAAGTGAACATCTGGCCAGTGACTTGTTCAGTTCAGGCAGGTTAACAGCTGGGTGTGCAGGGTGATCTACAGTTACAGGTGTGTTTGCTGTGTGTATATGGAGCATTCACCTGTCAGCTTTGAGTCTTGGCTCCTTTGCTCTGTCCCTGGGGTCCTCCTGGTCCCATGAGGCAGCAGCTCCTCTAACAAAGGCTGCACATCCCCCAAAGTACTCAGATGCACTAAACAGCTAAAAAAAGTTAGTTTTGTGATGTAAAGAGCTGCAGCTATAGAAATAGGCAATTTTCAGAGTCACCCAGAAGCAAAGAAAGGCTAGAGGAAAACATGGTGATATAATAGCTGGGATGAACTTACTGGAGAAAAATTGTGCTGGGTCTCCAGGGGAAGCAGCAGTACAATGGTCATGTCCAGACATGGGACAGGGATGGCCAGTGTGGCACTTCTGAAAAATTAAAATAAACAGAATGGTTTGAGCCCAGCTTTCAGATTCCTGCATTCCTACCACTCTTCAGCAGTTCAGCAGTCACACCATGGAAAGCACTTTGTCCTCCACCACCTTGTGAGATTCCATTCTCAGATGGAATCTGTCTCCAGGGCCACAGCTTGAACCACACTTCTGATGAAGGGTCTTCAACCTTAAGAGCTGTTACAAAGTGAAATTTGTTCCCACCATAATTACCATGCCTGTGTTAACAGATGGGCAGCTGAGGTTGTGGGAGTGTTATTTGTTCAAGGTCATACAGGAAATCTAAGGCAAAACCCTGGTAGGAACACAAGTCTCCAGAGCCCAGACCTAACGCTTGAAGCACAAAGCTTCCCTCAAACAGCCCAGCTGACAGCTCACTTGCGGAGTGCAGCAGGTAAGGGCTGACATTCCAAGTCCTTTCACTTGATGTTATTAACATAGAGCAGCAAAGACATGTGCAGTGGCAGCCAAAGGGATAAATGATGATTGTAAGGGAAAGTTTTTGCATTTCTGGCCATCTGTTTGCAAATAATCTAAATTATTACTTTTAGAAGTGCTGGTTCTGTCTTAGCTGTGTTTCTGGGGTAGGGCAGCTCTTCTCCAGCAGTGGTGGCTGAGAAAAACCAATTCCCTCTGGAAAAAACAGAAAAAAACTTTATATACTTGTAATTTATCCTACTGCTACAATACCAGGCCTTTACATCCACAAGTATCCTATTAAACAGAACCATAAAATCTGGATAACAAAAAATATCACAGTGCATTAAGAGAGCAAAGGTGCAGATGACACACACAGACCTGAGCATGTGAAGCTTTCGCTTTCTCAGGTTTAAATCTCTCCTGCTGTAATTACTGGAGAAGAAAAACAGCTTTCATAAGCAGCATCCCTTTCCCTCCACATGCAAGGTACTTGCTCTGCTTCTCTCTCTCTGACATTCACACAAACAATTTAATTCCTCCCAACCCGAAGTGCTTGAATGTCCAGGCAGTGGCAGGAATGAGTCCTGTCTCCTCATGTGCTCTGGGAGAACAACAAGAGCTGCAGGAGAACACAGACCACAGCAAACAAAGATTGCTGCTTGGGAGACACGAGCCATGAAATCTCAATTTCCAGACCCACAGAGCATCCTTCCCACATGCAGCAGAAAAAGGCAAAGAGAAGTGGCTTCTCTCCACCCACAAGAGCAGGTCATGGCTGAGGACAGTTGCCTGAGGCTCAGCACCAAAGCTGAGGAAGGAAGGATGTCTCTCTGCCACTGAGTTTTGGTAGGAACTTGCTGTAAAACAAAACTCAAAGTCTAACTTTTCCTTTGGCTCTCACAAGTGTCCTCCATGGAATATTCCCACCCCAAAATGCAAGCATTTCCCTCTACTGCACTAAGATACCCTCCACATATAAAAAGCCTATGAAGTGAGGCGACAAGGCAAAACAAGTTATATATTCTGATTTATTGTCTGCTTTGGCTCAAACCAACAGGACTATACATTAAGGGGGGAAAAAACCCCCATGCTGTCTCCGTATTTATAACCTTGTCATTTAAACACTTGGCAGCCTTTCAGCTGCTCCATATGGTCACTCTATTAAGCTTTACCATAAAAGGAACTAAGCAGCAAAGTTTAAAGAAAGCTGATATTGTATGGCATAAAAGTCTGGCAGGAAAAATAATAATCAAGGCAAATTCTCAATAACGACCATTTGTGATACCTCAGGAACTTCAAAGGCCTTGTAATGAAACACTGTCATCCTTAAACTCTGCTGGCAGACTGTCTTCAGACAAAAGGGCTTGGAATACACACATCAAAGCTACTGGAAACCTTGTGCCTCATAGAAACAGATTTTTTTTCAGGAGGTGACATCAGAAGGAGACAAAATTAGAATTTACAAATTGGGAAAATTCTGCACTGTTGAAAGGGTAGAATAAAGTAGCAAAGAAAAAAGTCCTTTGGAAGAAAGTTTGGAAATGGGTGGTAATGGGTCTTCAACAATCCTAATGTGAGAATTTATACTTATCAGAGTATTGTAATATGAAGACAAACTAGATGTAACAAATTCCCATCACAAATGCACTGTTAAGTGTATTTCTGTACACATTTGCAGTTGATGTGTCAGCACCTGTCTGCAGATGAGACATCTCTTCCCCCGAACTGCTCTTTTTGACAGAATTCAGAGTAAATGCCCTGCCAAAGTAAATAACAAGAAAAAAACAAACTACTCCAGCCGAAGCTCAATCTCCTATCCCTAAACTTGTATCAGTTTTGCAGGTTTAGAAGTTTATGGTTGTGATTAAGGAGTTGAACATTTGTGTTTGCTCTTTGAGATAAAAAATATTTATCATCAGCTAACTCTAATTTTTTTTCTTTTTTTAATTACAGGGTTTTCTTCTGAAATACACCCCAGCTATGGACAAGAGACAGCTGAAACAACTCCCACAGCAGCATCTCCTCACAGCTCCGTGGCACCTCCCAGGAACTGGGGCCCTCATCTGTGGAGAACAAATCAGAATGGTTCCCCCTGTGAACCTTCCCACTTTCAGATTGGAATCAAAAATGCCTAACACCACACTTGCTATTTTTAAACATCATCTGTGACTATTTGCAATGTAAATAATCTTTAGTAGGAAAAATTGCTTATCCTGTGCAATAATCCCTTGCTTCCTCTCGAGAAACTGGGTCTGGATATGACCCTGACACTGCACATGTGGAAAAGAAATAATTTTGTGCAGTATCTTCATTTGGGGGTGGAGTGAGAGGAGGCATAATTAAATTGATAAAATGAAAATCCACAATTCTTTTGAACTCAGTATTTTTCCTTGTTGTGAACTCCCCAGAATGTTTCTCATTATTTTCTGTTGTTATCCCCAGTGCAAATGAGGAGCTAAAATATCAAATTGCCCTGCTGTGTTGGACCAGAGCTACCCAAATCCTGATATTTAATATTCCCAAAGTCTATATATACAAGTTCCAGTCATATTTGGACAATCTCAGCAGGAAACAGGGGCCGCCCACCACCCACTGTCACAGGAGAATTCACATTTTACATTAATAACAATACAACTCTGAAGATTACTATCTTTTACAATAAAACTTCTGGCTTTTTGCATATAAGAGATCCACATAAGATAGCAGCTCTCCCATGACTCCAACAAATTCCTTAGCATAGCTTTGCTAACTACTGCCCTCATCTATGCTTTGGAGTATTAATTTTCTTGTGTAAAATATCTAATTATCCTTTAGGATAATCTCTGCTACTCTTTTGGATCCCTCCAGGGCTTGTTAAGTGGAGTGATCTTTCCTGAGTAACTTCTGAATTATTCAATGACTTACATGCACAAAAAGAAATTCCCAATGGAATTCATCTGGTCTCTATTAATCAAAGAAGCTATAATTCTGTTGACATTTGCATATATTTTTTGGTGTGATTATGAGATACTATTGAACGAGCAAACTGGTTTGGATTAGAAAATCACCACCATCATCTCCTGCTCATGAAATGGCTTTGGAAGAACCAATCTGTGCCATTCCCATCATCTCCTGCTCATGAAATGGCTCTGGAGAAACCAGTCCATGCCATTGCCTAGTATGGAATCCTTAGGTAAATATCACTCCAAGGTTTTATTGTGGAATGGGTTACAGAATCTTGGAGTGGCCTGGATTGGAAGGGACTTCAAAAATCCTCCTGTCCCAAGCCCTGCCCTGGGCAGAGGCAGCTCCCACCAGCCCAGGTTGTTCAGTGCATCCCCCTGAGCACAGCCTATGAACAGATATTGGTACCTGTGGCTGTGATTCATCACTTCAAAAGAAATACCTAAAAATTAAAACAAATCCAGTCAATCCAAACTTAAGTCATGGGAGCAGCAGAGAAAGCAGAACTGACAGACTGGAAACCTTATTAGTACTTATGCATGATTCATTTGTCTTTGGCATGCCAAAAACTCCTGGGAGTTAATTGTTGTTTTAAATACTTGTATATTCTGAAATTCAAAGTAAGTTGTCAAAGAAACATGAAATTTGTCAGTACTCTCATTACCTTTGTGTTAAAAAAATCATAAATAAATAAATAAATAAATCTGCTTGATGTTAAATGTTTATCAGTCTTGCTTTTTTTGAACAATGATTTGATAGTACATTAGTAATGAAGGGTGGAAAACAATCAGAATCTAAGCAAAAATGCTTAATTCATGAGACAAACACACAAAACAGTTGCAGTAATTAATAGAAATTCAATGTCTTACCCGATTATTGCTACGAGTCACTCTCTTTCTCAGCTGGATCCAGGAAATATTTTGAAGACATAATACACAAAAAAATCCATGAGCTTGTACTTTTTCTGAAGGCATGAGGATGTGGCTGCACTTTCAAACTTGTGCCATTTTTTGGTGCAATTAATCTGCTTTCCAAAAGTTGCTGGTTTTCAGACCAATGCCTTATTGCTGATTTAAATAAATAATCCTGGACTGCATTGGGACAAAGGGATGATGTGCATCCCTTTGCTTAGCTTGGGTGTGGACACATTTGTATTCCATTTATAAAACCCCAAAATGCATCCAGTTTCTGCCTCACTTTTATTAGAGGGTTTTTTTGCTTGTGGGCAAACCTTGGTTGATGTATTTGAAAAAACTGAGTAGGAGTTCAGCTGTTGATGTGGTAGAATAAAGCACTGGAAGCTTTTCATTGTGATCTTAGCACCAAACTTACTGCTATGAAATCAGTTTACAGGGCACAATTTTTGCCACATGCAGAACTCTAAATGAGATATGACATTCATTACTGAGGCAGGATGCAAAGTGTGATTTCTTTTCCCAAATATTATCTTAAAACATCACAGAAATTGCTTCCGCATACAGGCATTGATATCCCCCAAACATCAGAAGTAAACTTTAAAATAATCTCTCAAATTGAACCAGCCAGGCTGAGAAAACACTGGGAAAATCTTACTGCATCTACTCATGTGAATGTTTTTTTGGGATGGAAGAACCCAAGCCGATTAAACAAGCTGATTGTGACCATGAAGATGGAATTACTGGCATTAAAGCTAAATTTTAATGTACTTAATACTTTAAAACCAGTTCTGTCACATGATATGCAGATATAGAAATGACACGTGCATGTGCCATGTATGGGGGGTTTCCCTGTTCGCATTTGCTCTTGCCATTCAGAAAACTCCCAATTTCCTCTTCAAGAACCTTGATTTATCTTGAAAACACCTTCAGAACAGTAATGCCCAATACACCGGTACTGCAGCTGTGAAATACCAAGAGATTATAAACTAGAGACAGAGTGAGAGTTTTTCTTTCAAAAATTGTAATGACCATCTTTGATTCTTCATGGAAATAAACTTTGAAAAATGCGTATCTTCACTAAACGACAATTATTAGCTTATAATTCTGTATTCACCCCCTTACACACAGCAGATCTCTCCATATTGACAGAACAGCAGATTTTAGATTATTTTCTGCAAAGAAAAGTGAGTGGTGAAAGTGCCTGACTTTCCCACAATCTGGACAAAAATATATTTCCCCTTGAGCAACGCACTTCCCAGCATGGAATTGCAAAGAGAGGTGGTTAAAATGGGGAGAAAATCCTTCACCACTGTTTTCTCAGCACAGCTTTGCCTTCTGGAAGCAAAGATCTGGGGTCTACCTACTCAATTATGCGACACAAGATCTCCTAAAGTCTGCAAACTTTGTACTAAGGAAATCCTAAATTTGGAGCTGTTACGGTTTAGTGAATGAGACAAAATCTGATGAGTGCAGATCATTCTCGTACATCAGCTCCAGAATGGTAAATTGTAACTACCGTAAATAAAAGATGGTGGCAAATTTCCCAGAAGACTTTGAAAAAGTGTTTGATAAGGTGATGTATGTTGGTTATTTTGTCCTACAATACTTGAAGAAAATATTGTACCTTGAGATGTCAAAAGCTGAGGACCACACTCTGTTTGGAAATTGAGTGGCAAAAAGGAAAAATGTTGGACAGTCCCAGTGCTGGAATTGATACCAGAGGCTGGGCAGGGGCTGATGGGGGTCAATTGATGCCTGTACCAGTTTGGTTTGTATAAAATGGGTAAATCTCTTCTGCTATCTCCCCTTCCTCAGACTGGATCCACAGTAACCGCCCCTGTTGGGATCTGCTTTCACAGGAACATTATTTCTTGTGAAGATGTTGAAGATAACTTAAATTGCCTCTTACTCACAGGCTCTCAAATGCAATCAATATCTACTAACACCACGAGCTATTAATCAAAGAGGGGTGACATATTCTTATTTGACCTTTATAAGCAAACCCTCTTAGTGATGATACTTTACTGCTTAACACTACCATTTTGTTCCAACATTATTCATCTTTGGAGAAACTACAAGCCCACAGAAATCAATGGCATAAAGGACAGAATTTCACCCTTGAGTTATGGATTCAGTACTAAACAATGCAAGCTTGCAACACCTGCAGGTTTATAAGCAGGGAAGCTGCATTTATGTTTTGACCCAGCACATATATTGACACTGAGCAGCTATTTCTGATACTTCATTGCTCCCTGGCAGGGTGGGCAGGCCCTGGCACAGGGTGCCCAGAGAAGCTGTGGGTGCCCCTGGATCCCTGGCAGTGTCCAAGGCCAGGTTGGACATTGGGGTTTGGAGCAGCCTGGGATAGTGGAAGGTGTCCCTGCCCATGGCAAGGGTGGGATTGGATGGGATTTAAGGTCCCTTCCCACCCTGGCCATTCTGTGACCCCATGAAGTGATAACCTGATGCTCAGATTTCATTCCTGCACCTCAAATTAAAAAACCTGTTTGCCTGTGTGGACATATCCCTGTCTGCTGAGGAGCAGTCAAGAGCAGGAGCATTGCAGCTCTGAAGCCAATACCTCGTAACACCATGAAAATTAAAGCACAGATTTTAATGGAATAAAAACATTGTCCATATGAGATGGGAAGATATAATGTATTGTTTTTTACCCAGCAGTTAAATATAATTCAAGGTAATATATCTTCAGCTGTAGAGGATGTTGCCACTTGTTATATCATCACAAATAAAATGAATGAGCTCATCAACCAGTGTTTAGTGGCTTAATACCTTAAGTAAATTTTACTTAAGTCATCCAGTAAGGGAGAAGACCAGCTGTTATGTCTTTTATACGGGGAACAAAACATATCTCTACAAAGCAATGTGCTCCAACTGCTCAGATGATCACTGATTCTGAAATAACTGGGCTCTTACATGTTGAAATGGTATCATTTTAAGTTAGAAAACTGCTAAAGAAATTCTTATACTTCAGTTTTAGAATCAGACACTGGCATTTTTTTCCTTGTGTTTATACAGGGCACAATTATTTGCTACGTAAAGACTGTGTAAAACGTGGTCAAATTCTATTCTTGGATGTGTATGAAGTTTTATTTTCTATGGGTGAAAATGGTGTTGAAAGTGTATAGATGTCAGGGGAGTCTCTGGAAAATACACTGCAATAATAGACATAGGGGCCAGCCAAAAACGATGGAGTTATGGAATGGCTTGGGTTGGAAGGGTCAGAATCAGAGAATCACAGAATATTCCAAGTTGGAAGGGATCAAAAGTCCAATCCCTGGACTTGACACAGTCACTCCAACAATCCCACCCTGTGCCTGAGAGCTGAACTGAACTGAAAAAAAAAAAAAAAAAAGGAGGAAAAGGAGTAAATTAGCTAATTCATGGAAGAATAATACCTGCTGTTTGCAATGAATATTGCAATGAATCATGTAAATCCAGAACCACCTTATCCCCAATTTTACAGTGGTTCCTACACTGCAAACTTCCTGTCTTTTACCTGCTGAGCACAACTGGAACTACTCATTCTGTGCATCCACTTGACTCAAATCTCTCTCATAACTTCATAGCTCTTTAAGAAATATGGACCTCATTGGTTTTCTGCTTACAAACAGATAATTCCACCCACTCCACATCTTTATGGGGAGAACAAAACACTCCACAGTGCTGTAGGTGTTCCTGCCAAAACAATTAATCCTCCTGGGCTAATGACATACCCTGATGTTTGCAGAAGCCTTTGGCAGAGCTGCAGCACCTGATGGATTGCAGCAGCACACACTTGTCCAGGAACTCTCTGCACTGCAACAGATGGCAGAGAAAGGGTGAAGCTGAGGAAATTCTAGCCTCCAGAGGTTCCTTTGGACACCTGGAAGGTGATGTGGCAGGGAGTGTCTGCTGAATCCGCATGCATCCATGTCACTCTGCTTGGGACACATTTGGAGCGCTCCCCCATCTGTCAGCACCCCTGGACTTGGCGACAGACTGCACTGAGGGCACAGCTCAAACCCTCCTCACTTGGCCACAGCACACTTTATTAAAAACACATCAATTAAATCACCTATTGGAAAAAACGATAGGAATTTTGCAGCACTGTCTCATATTATGCCCTGAGCTCCTTTATTTCCATATTGAAACTCTCAAGGTAATCACAGGGAGTAGAATAACCAACCATATAAACAAATAATGTCTTCTATAACCACAAGTAGATTTCATCTCTAAATCTGAATTACTCTGCATCTTATTCTGGATCATTTTATGCAATTACTTCATTGATTACCAGTGTGATAATGCTGAGGTGAGCTTTCAGCCTTTCAAAATTAGACACAAATTATGCACAAATATGTTTTGGAGAATAGCAAATGATTTAATAATCCACACATAATAGTAGCAGTAAAAATTGTAGCAGGCCTATAATTGAGCTAATGGAGAAGCTGATGGAAAGACAAGATAACAAAGGAGAAATGCTGCTGGAAAAATTGCTTCACTTTGGCTCCAAATGGCAGAAGTAGCTTGAGAAGCCCAGGGTTTCATGTGCAGTTAGTCTCAGAAATGAAAGATTCTAATATAATAAAAAGACATTACATAACACATGGCTAAAAAGAAATTGAAAAAGACAGGAATATTCCACCTATACTGTCATTCTTTAAAATTACTGCTATCAGGAGGCTTTCACAATTTTGGGAAACTTGCTTGAGAAGCTGTTCTTTACAGAAGGAAAGTGTCTTAAAGGGCATGACATCTTTCATCCGGTGAGAGCAATTTGAAGAGTTATTGAGCATGTAAAAATTATAAAACAAAGGTGCTTGATTAGAGGTGACAAATTGGGTATGGGATAACAATAATGAAATTTACTGTGGACAGTATTCAGACAAATAAAAGGTATTTTGTATGATTTTCATATTAAAATGTAAAAACTCCTCTTCATAGCTTCTTTTAAAATGCCCAATTGTCTTTATGACTTTATTTTTTTTTTTTTTAATACAATGAATCAAAGTTTTATGGCACTGGAGGCCAGATCTTTCTCTCTTTTCATAAATTATGCAATTATTTTGAAGAGACATTAAAAAGCAAATATACCACAGATGAGCCAATACAAAGGCTGCTTTGCAATATTGTCTTTTTGTCCTCCTACTGAACAGTCTGGAGCCAGTTTTTGCTATCTCCAAACCTTTCAGAGCTTTGACTTCAATTTGCAAACCAGATAATGTTGCTGAAAAAATAATCATCAGTGTGCTTGCTTGGAGGGGCAGAGGACAAGCAAGGGAAAGAGGGGCATTTGCCAGGGATGGTGTCAATAGTAATGGTTTGTAGTCAAACCCTTCACCTACATCCTCAATGGCATTAACTCCCCTGAAATAAAAGGAATAAAATTATGTGCAATTGTGAAATGATGCGGTGCTTGAGTTCCAGTTTGTGCATCACATCCTGGGCATACAGATGAGAATCTGCTCTGATGCCAGTGCTGTGAGAGAGCAGCAGCAATGTTCCCCAGGGAACCAGGGATTCTTCAGTTATGCCCATGCTGTCGTTGTAACTCTGATTGGGGCCTCTCTAATTAAAAATGCCACTTCTCCAACCCTTCCAAGCTGTACATGCTCACCGGACACTCCCACGCTGAGATGTTCAGCCGTTGCTGGTTTGGACAGGCATCGTAGGCTCCAGTTCCCCCAGGATGTTTCCCCAGTTCCAGGAACAAGTTATTTTTGCAGTTATTCCTATGTAAGATGACAGCAAAAAGTGCTTTCAGGTTGATCGTCTTCTAACCTGATATAACAAGAATTAACACTGTGTACAACTTGTTCCGCAGACTTTGGGTCTCATATGGCATAAAAATGTCAGGAAGCACTTCCTCTGCAGCCACAGTTATGTAATAACCTGACTGTGGCATCTGCTCCAGCCTGGAAAATGTATGGTGGCTCTCTGGGAGCTGTTATCTGGGCTCCCTAGAGGCAGCAGACACATCAACCTCCGTGCGATTTCTGTGCTGGAAGTGCACTGTGGGGCTCCCTTCACTGCAGCAGGGCTGGCACATTCCACTGGGGGATGGAATAATGGTGTGGACACATCATCTGATGTGTCTCAGCTTTAAAGGAAGGGATTGCTTTGATAACAGCAGGTAGAAGTAAGAAATGACCCTTTAAACATCAATTTTTCGTGTACCTGAAGGCTGAAATATTGTGTGTGATGGGTTTGCCAGAAGCACCCCTGGTTAAACACTGCAGAAACTATTTGACTACTTTTAAATTACACTGAGGATCTAAACAAGCAAAAACATTCTAGAAACTTCCGACCATATATAACAACTCAAATGTCTGAGTTCTCTTCAGATATTTATGTAAACAGGCATGAAAAGGCAAAAACAAACCCTACAACTCCACTCTCTTCCCACTCCAAATAAATGCATTGTCTGAATTTTAAATGCTAAGTACACTTTGGTGCTTCAGGTGGATCCTGTGGGATAGCCATGCTCTGTGGCTAACTGGCTATCAGTTTCATCCACAGTGAAAGTCATTGTACGGACACTCATTATCACTGAGGTGATTCTGAGCCAAAGAATCCAAGATTATAATACTGAATATTTTGTGTGACTTAATTCAAGCAAAGACTTACACACATAAACTTCAAGTGCTGGTGCATGTTATAACTGCTAGACACTGCCTGGATAACTTTATTCTGCTGTTCATGGACTAAAAACCTTCCCGAAGTGCCTGGAGCAGTGACACTGCTCAAATCTCATCCATTTGTGATAGAATGGGAGAAAAATAAGGAAAAGCAAGTAGACAAAATTATACAATACATAAAGTAATAAAGCAGGTGTTTTATTCACATCTCCTTTACTGTGACCATGCCCTGATAAAGTCACTGATGTACAGTATGAGCAGCACTTCAGTCCAGCTTGAGCACAGCTGGGAGATGCGGCACCAGGTGTTTGTACCTCCTGCATAAGCACTCACAGGGATTTTGTACACCGTATTTATTCTCTGCTGCTTCACAAGGAACTGTTTTCAAGCCCACTGGCACCAGTGACCAAAATAAATCCTCTCCCAAATCACTGACAGCAGCAGAGGCACTGCTGGCACATCCATCCCCCAAATGAAGCAATAAGATAGTTTGGATACCCGTTAGGAATCAGAGACAGCTTGTTTGGGCTGGTGCTGCACAAGCAATGGAAACACATCTGCTAATACAGCAAGGGATACCCAGAGCTCTCACTGCAGAGGACATGCTTAGGGGCAAAGGGTTTGATAAAATTCGATGTCACAATTGCTCTCTTCACCAACTCTTGTCAAACAGAAAGACCTTGACAAATGAAAGGGCTGTGAATCACCAGTGGTGTGATGTACAGCAAGGGCAAGTGCTGCAGTGTTCTGCACCTGGGATGGGGCAACATGGATGTGTGCACAGACTCGGGATGAGAGGCTGGAGAGTGGCCATGGGAAGGGACCCGGGGGTCGTGGTGGATGGTCAGGTGGAGCTGAGTCAGCAGAACAGGCTCCCCAGGGAATGGGCACGGCCCCGAGGCTGCCAGAGCTCCAGGGGCCTTTGGACAGCACTGCAGGGTTGCACAGGGGGGATTGTTGGGGTGTCTGGGCAGGAACAGGAGCTGGGTCAATGATCCTTGTTGGTCCCTTCCCACTCAGGACATTCTATGATTCTACTACACCAAAATATTGCCTTCTTTCAGATATATTCTCTGACAAGATATTCCTTAGAAATAAAACACGACTCAGGCAATTTCGGAAAGCACAGTATAAAGCTGCCTGGAGCTGCAGCGATCCCGGTGATAGCCATTAACGACTGCATTGCTAAGCACTTTCAGTGACACAGCGCATCATTTAAAGCAGTTAAGACTTTAGGGATGTCCTTTACTGGTTAACAGGTAATACTTAAGCATCTGGAAATCTCTCTGATCCCACCACAAATGTTTCCAAGTCCTGCTAGGAAAGAACAGTAATCCTGCTAATGGCATTTGATTACATCTTCAGATTGTTTGCTAAACCATATTGAGCAAATAAAGCTGTGCAAAAAGCTCTTCAATCTATAATAGAACTGCATGGTTTTATTGTAAAATTATTATAATAAAATTCTTTAGTTGCAATTTTGAAAATGCATCAACACAATGGATGGTGTTTTGCACGTCAGCATCACACAGGTGTGTGGTATGAAATACCTTCCTATCTTTTTGTTTACTGGTGCAGGACGCAAAAGAACACGAATGCCCCACAGCCTTACTTTTATTTAATACCTTGAAACAAGAGGACTGGCCAATAGCATTCAATAAGTTAAATAGCCATGAGTCACCAAGGGACAGCAGTTGGAGATTTTCTGGTCGGGCACACACTGTGCACTGTGCACCCCAAACAGCAAAAGAGTGTAAAAGATACAGAGGTTTGTTTTGTTTTTCTCAGCTAAATATGGATTTTAGAATCCCAGAATTATTTGGGTTGGAAGGGACATTAGAGCTCATCCAGCGCCACCCCTGCCATGCCCAGGGACACCTTCCACTATCCCAGGCTGCTCCAAGCCCCAGTGTCTAACCAGGCCTTGGACACTGCCAGGGATCCAGGGGCAGCCACAGCTTCTCGGGGCATCCTGAGAATTTACATTATTTACCTAAATATGGATCTGATCATAAAAGTCAGTGACCACCTGAAGTTTGGAAAAGATAACTTCTGTTTTCCCTGGACTGGAAACCCACATGACAGGCTGGCATCATGCTGCAAAGTCATTAAGAAACACTATTTCAACAGCTGCTATGCACTGAGCTTAAAGTTATTGACATTGCAAACAGCGAAAAACACGCAAAGTGCACCCTGAACACTACAAGCAATAAAGCAACGGCTTCTGCATAATATCATAGAATCATTAAGTTTGAAAAAGATCTCCAAATCTATCAAGTCCAACTTTTGACTGATTACTACTATGCCCATTAAATCATATCACAAAGTGCCATCAAGGGTTTTAATATAATTCTTTGGAATAGTAAGAGGGAAGAGCTCACAGATATGTTCATTATTCTAACTTGAAAAAAGAAGAAAATTTCCCTCCTAAAAGCAAATTTTAAAATAATATTCTAATTAAAATTATTATATTGATAATTTAATTTAATAATTGCTCATAATTAATCTGTGGCAAGATAAGCTGCAATTTTTGAGCAAAGCAATATGTAGTTAAACAAAGAGAACATTTATTTAATCTGTTACTGCCATTGAGGATAAACATACAAACTTTACTTCCGCTTCACTGCTGGATGTATTTCAAACTCAGCTAATACAGGTAAACAATATTGTCTACTTTGGTTTATGTTTTGGGCATCTTCTCCTTCAGAAATAAATATTACATAATCTCTGAAATTAAATTGGTTTTTACAGGTAGTATTTAACCCCGTGGGATGCTGCAGTTTAAGAGACTGTTCATCATTTCATGTTCACTTGAATTACTCTTTCTCCATAAAAATAGCTGGAATGTCCATGGTACCATGATGATGCAGCCATAATTCCTCATTAAGCTGTCAGGAGAACAAGTTTCCACTAGAAATGAAAGAGCCTGCGGGGAAATAAAAGTGAATAGAAATGAATTTTGCACTAAGCCGTTCTTGCTGTACCTGGATTTCCCCTTCCCACCCTGAGGTGCCCACACAACTCTGACATTCATCAACATGTTGTGTGTTGAAGGTTTTTAGAATTCTGACAAAAATCCCTGCCCAGATGCTGGGCTGTGATGGGGGTTTATAGAAAATGAAAGCACTCTTGAAAACAGATGTTTGGAATTTGAAGCACAAATATAGCTGACACTCAGCAGATAAGCCCAGATTTCACCAAGTCTAAGGGATAAGAGACAAACATTCCCCCTTTAATCTGATTTGGTTTGCTCACTAGTATTCAGATAAGATAAAAGCATGAGAGATCAGGATATTTTGAAGGATAAATCAGTGGCTTTTTATTTTCTCCTACAATACTTGGAGCATCTGTATATCCAATAGAAGGCAAATCTCATATAGAATAGGGATTCAATGATTCACTACCAATTGCTTCTTTGAAAAATAATGTGGCTGGCAACAATTCTGTATAGAGCTGAGTTTTAACGACTTTTCATGAAAATCATGCAGCTAATTAGAACCCACTGGTATATATAGAGCTTCCAAAGTTTTGGGGATGGCTCATGGACAAGAATGGGCCACAGCCATCAAGACAAAGTCCCATTTCAAGTAGTCACTGCATTTGAAGAAATATAACCTGCAAAAATGAATAAATGCCAATTATAATTATAATTAATAAACCTTGTACCAATGTTCTTATCAGTCCACTTCACACAGACCATTTTTGCCACTCGCTAAAGCAAAAAAGTAATTAACAGCAAGGAAACTATTGGGCTATGCAAGGGAACATCTTATTTTATCAACACTAATAAGTCTTCAAGATTACCCACACTGACCTTAAAAATGGGTAAAGAGACACCATCCACAATTCATACAAATGAAATGAGATTTGGCCAATTACCTCACTGGAGGGGCCTGAACAAAGGTTTGCTCATGGTGTGGAGCATGACAAGTAAAAGTGAGTTTCTAAAATACTGATAATGGGAGGGCATTAAAATCAGTTTCAGCAAATGAGAAAGGAGGAGCCGATTTCTCTCCTGGTCACTTCCAAGTAGCACCTTTGCAGATTTAGTTTTAATTTTCAATCATGATCAAATAATTTGCAAAATGATTGTACAGAAAACTTCATGACATGAAATTCATAAATTTGGGACATTGATAGATAAAAAGACTATTAGTTATCTGTCTGTGTGCTTAGGGAATGCTCAGGAATTGTATTTTTACTCTTTCAGTGAAGGACACTGCAGTGAGCAGAAGTGGGATCAAGGGTTGTGTGAGCAGTGTTTCTGTGCAGTTTTCTATTACTTAAAAAATCCAGGGAAATAAGGATAGTGAATCATTCAAAGCAATACATGGATGTAACACCAATGATGCCACTGATAATTGCATGGGTACGTGGTACAGAATCACCACTGTCAGGGAGAACATTCCTCGAACTCCACGGGTCCAGGCAGATTAATAAAAGGGAATATTTTCAGTATTCTCTACACTACAATCATGTTTTATGGAGAGCAAACAGCAGGATTTTTTGGGTGGCCAATATTAATATTTCATATTGATGCATTCCGTAAATTACAAGAAAAATAGGGAAGCTCAAAAGCTCAGGCAAATCTCTTCCAGGGGTGGTTACTCCACCGCTGCCCTGGGCAGCCTGTTCCAATGCCTGACAAACTTTCAGGTGAAGAAATGTTTCCTAATAAGTAATCTAAACCACCCTGACACAACTTCAGGTAATTCCCTCTCATCTTGTCAAGGTGGAAGTAAGGTGGTAAGTATGAAATCAGTGTCGAACCTAAAATCATAATCTGCTTGAGGTCTGACCCCAAACCAGCCAAGGCCAAGTCAGGAGCTGCTTCTCAGCAGGCTTTGCAGCCCAAATGAGATGTGAATGGCTGGATTTGCTGATCTTACACATCTTTTCCAAATTCTAAGAGTCTATGACTCCAAAACCTTGAGCGTCCATTCTCATCTCTACTCTGTTCTGCCTGGGATCATCAACTGAAAAACCTGAAGTGAGCTTTCTAATGAGTATTTTGTCACTTCACTGATGTCATCATCTGGTTCTTATTTGCATTATTTATTTAGGTCCTTCTTGCCAGCATTTCTTGTCTGTCAAGGGCAGATTTCTCATAGTTCTCCTATCACCCTCCAAATACCAAAGGAAAGCACCTCCTGGAAACATCAGGATTTCAGGAGGGTTTTTATCTACTTAACTTCCTATGGAAAATGCAAAGGGCAATGTATAGATAAATTCCAGTCTGAAAAGAAGTAGGGACAAGCCCAGCAAAATCTCTGGTCTAACAAGGAGCAGAGGGTGCCCTAACCCTGCCCTGCTTGGAGGAGAGCTGCTGCCAGCAGAGCCTCAGGCTACCCAGCAATGCCAGGAGTTGTTAAGCTTGGCTCTTTCTCTGGCCAGCCTGCTTGTAATTAGGCAAATTTCTGTGGATATCACATTTCCAAGCCACTGGCCTTTTTCCTCCCTTCAGGTTTGCTCTCATATGTTCCATATGATTTAATGAGGCCACACCTTTTTCTTTTATAAACAAAATTAATCTCCCACATCAGGCCTACCAGTTGTCAATACTTTGACAAGAAACCCTCAGCTCTTGTAAAGTGTGAGGTGAAATCCAGGAAGGATTTTGAAGATGTGCAGTTCTCCCCTATGTCCTAGTCTGAGTTTTAGTCTTGCTTTATTGCTCTAAAGAAGTCTCATGACACATTTACTGAGAATAAACAGGAGTGTGTGGTTGAGCAACCTCCTGCATGTTTTATTTCCAGAGGTATCTCTATCTCATTCGTTGCCCAGCCAGAAAAGCATCTCATAAAGGCAGGGCCCAGGCCAGCAGTGGGGGAGAACTGATGCATTTCATTGTGTCATACTCATCCAACTCATGTTTGGAGGGCAAATCTATAAAAGACAGCATTTATATATGGTTATATTTGATTTACTACTCATGAACTCTTATCCTGTGAGAAGAGAGTACATAACCCTGCTAATCATAGCTGTGCTTTCATAATAAAATGTATGTAGTTAACCCACACTGCTTCAAAGTAATAAAACTAAGCATTTACTTTGCATAACTTGTTATTTAATATAGTGTGCCCAAGGAAAATATACTCTTTAGAGCTCACCTCATCATCCTAGGATATAGCTGAAGCACATCATTCCCATACCAACATTGTAGCTAAACTTGTAATTTTTAGACCCAGGAATATTCAGTATATATTTCAACCATCCCACATTCATTACATATATGACCCGCAAAGATTTTTTTTAAGCTGGAATAATGTCATCCTTTAATGGAAACTACAAATGGAACGAAATACAAGCCATATGTATATATGTGCAAGATATTATATTACATTAAATTTCTAATTCAAAGGATGGCCTAAAAATCTATTATAAGTCTGACAAGTCATTCTTTCCATATATGGATTTGCCACATTAATTTTGAACATTCATATCTCTTTTTAGAAGAAGCCTAATGAGGCATATTACCTAAGTGTAGCTTTTAATGTGACATTTCCCTCAAATTGTGATTCATCAAACAAAGCACAAATATATTTATTTTTCCTAAAGTATTTTAAGCTCAAGATCCTGAACTGAGCATTCATCATTAAAATGTGAAAATCAAATAGAAATGTTATCTATTTTAGAAATAAAATAAAATAATTTTGCCTGGATTATATTTCAATATTGGTTTTTTGCATAAAGTGTGTAGCATGAAGAACATTTTAGAGAGAATGGGTTAAAATCACAAATGGAACATCCCAGACAGCAAAGACCAAACCTGTCTTGGCAAGTGCTGAGTTTCACACAAGTTGGGACAGTCAGGTTTAGCCAGATTCAGCCTAAAAGATTACAGAAATCACATGTACACTAGAAATTACCTGCAAATATATAGTCAAGAGTTTTCTGGCTTTGCTATTCTTTGTGTTTTCATGTCTGGGTGCAAACTTCCATTGTAAATGAATACTTTGAGTTACAAATCAAATCAGCTTAGTTTGATTTCCACCTTAAGCCTCACATGACAGAAACCACGCTGGAAATGAAAGTGAGTCCCAAGCTCATTAAAAAAAATTGATAAATCTTCAACTGACTGTCAGCGTTGGTCCTAAAGTTTCCTATTGTAATCCCTGTCTCACACTAATCTAAATATTTTATTTACTTGCTCTGTTAATAGCAGCTTACAGGCTCAGAGCAGTGGACTCTCTATCCACCCCTGTATGCAATGCTGTGACTTCCTAAATTAGAAAAGCAATCCTCTGATCTGCATGAAATTAATTTTTTTAATGAATTTTTCACCAAAATCTGTCATCAGAGATCTCATACATTGAATGCTGGAACTTTCTTTTCTCTAGTATTTCCAGCAAAACCAATTGATTGAACCAATTATATTTATCTTTGTTTCACAGCAAAACCATGGTTACTGAACTGCTCATTGTCTGGCCTGGGTCACCTGAGATGTTGAACATCTTTCTGCCTTATCCAAGTCAAAATTACAGTTCTTTCCACAGAAATCTTCATAAATTTGCACTTTGCTACTTGAGCCTACTTCTGCCATTTCTAATTTCAAAATCAGACTTGCCTTCAGCTTCAGCTCCTCTCATTTATTTTTCCTTTGCATAATTTCTTGGTATATGGAGTCAGATCCATGAAATTCATTTATTTTATTCCTCTAAGTTTCTCTCCAATACAAGTAATATAAAAATAGTGAAATATAGGTGACATTTCATTCTGCTCCTCTGCTTTCCTATCTAGACTGAAAATACCAGGATTTATTGGATGTTGCCACCAGACACATTTTTGGTGCTGCTGTAAAACAAAATGATTCATTGATTCAGCAAACATTTACAGCAAAATTACTTTCTGTAGCATTTTCAAATGAAAGAATCAGCTGATGCTGAATTGTAAGAGAGCCACCAGAATCACGGATCTAGCTCCTGTCCCTGCCCAGACCCCCCAACAATCCCCCCTGTGCATCCCTGGCAGCACTGTCCAAAGGCCGCTGGAGCTCTGGCAGCCTCGGGGCCGTGCCCATTCCCTGGGGAGCCTGGGCAGTGCCAGCACCCTCTGGAGGAAGCAGAACCTGTCCCTGATCTCCACCCTAACCGTCAAGTGCCTGCAGCTGTCTCTCCATCAGGGTGAACACGCACCAGGAAAAGCATTGAAAACCACACAAAATACTGGATTTGGCATGTGCATGTGCAGACACAGAGATTTCACACTTAGAGTAGCCCAGACAAGTGGATAACCTCACATGGCAGGCTTCCAAGGAATGGTGATGTGGGACAAGGATAATAGTCTCTGATTGATGTTTCTCCAGGACAAGAGTCAGCCAGCTATTCCAGACATTTTCAGGGACATGCACCCCTAGCTCAACAAGATTACTGGGGATGAAGCAACACCATGATGCAGATAGATTTTTTTTTTTACCTATCAATAACTGAGCTGGCTGATGTTTCTTGGCTGTGATCAGTTTTAATGTAGGAAGTACGTGGGCTGTGGAAGCAGAAGCTGAAGCAGAGGACTTAATGACCAGTGTTTCAAAATACAGCCTCTTGTTTCTTAGCAGTGTTCCATGCTCAGTTTGGGTTCATGTTAACTTCCCTTGGGTTAGCTAATAGATGATGTTTATTATTGTCAATGCTGCACAGAGTGAGAGAGGGTACGTGGCAGGGGGAGAGCACAGAGACAGAGAGAAAAAAAAGGGATTCAACTCAAAGGCTGTGCTTCCAGAAGACAGGAGAAGCTTTTTCTTACTCAAGTGAATCAATGTACAATCATTTAACCATACAGCTAGGTAGTCATTGACCATTGCTAAAATATTACCTCCCTATCCCACAGTGTCCAGTCACCTAGAAGAGGTGACCAATCCTGCAAAACAGACTTTGTCAGGCCACTTCCCTGTTGGCTTTGTCACTCTGCTGTCCCTGCAACAGCCAGCAGCTGAGTTCCTATCTTTGCTCAGGCTGGGCTCAGTGCATGGTGAGCCTGCTTGTGACCACCCCACAGTAGAGGGGACAGCCCTGGGCAGAGGGGACTGACTGCTCCCAGCCTGGCACAGACTACAGCAGGGTCCACTCGGTCCTATTCCCAGATCTGACTCCCAGTGAAACAGGCTCCAGCAGCACGGACTCGTGAAATACAGATAGAGCCCTCTTTTGTGCTGCCAGGGCTGTAATAAATAACAGACACTGTTTGCAAGATTTTCAGAGGAGACTGAGTGAATGTACAGTGAAAACACCTCAGCTCCCGAGCCTGGTTTACGTGTGCAGGAATCTAATATTAATGCCTGAGACGCATTGACATGCCTAAGTCAGAGCTCATTTTTTTTCAACTGCAGTCATACAGCTACTAGGAAGTAGTTTATTGCTTCTAAAAACGGCTATTAACATTGTAGTAATGGATGATATTAAAGTCATAAATATCCCACTTACAATGCCCATGTTTCACCAAAGTTTAAGGCTGTTTCAGAGATCAGATGTCTCATTCTTCAGTCTTCTTTTACAGCATTAAGGGATTTTGGTGGAAAGTCCTGCTTCTGCTTCAAGCAGAAATTTTGTTGTTGTTGGAGTTTGATACAGTGATGAAAGAAAACAGCTCACAGATGCTGACTGCAAAACTGCAACGGAAAGTAAAGAGCTTTCACTTTCTCTTTGGGAAGTTGCTGTCCTGGTTTTGGACAGGTGTCTGCCAGGAAAAGCTAGAGCTTCCCTTAAAATGGAGAATGTAAACCCCCTTCCCTCCAAATTATTGTAATTTTGCAATTAAGGGCTTTCAGGCAAAGATTTAGGAATAGGAATAGCAGTTCTTTACTATGAATATTAAAAAAAAAAAAATACAAATGTAATAATACAAGAAAACAAGCAAGCAAACAAACAAAAGTCCTAGAAGATCCTGACAGAGTCAGGGATACAAGTTGACACAATGCTAGTTAGGGTGTTGGAAGTAGTCCAAATAAATCCTCCTGGAGTAACAGATGTGGTTCAGTGGAGTAGGGATGATCCTGAAGAAAATCCAGGGAGTGGAGATGATCCTGAAGAAAGTCCAGTGGTGGCGAGATGAGTCTCATCTTCCTCTGGGTGTCCACTGGACAAGTAGCCTCCTCTGTCTTCCAGTGGAAGGCTACCTCCTTGCTCTGTGGTCTCAGTTTTTATCTAAGTAGGAACAGTTGGCTCCTCCTCCACTGGGTGGAGCATCTCACAATGGGATGATGTAATGTGGCATGTCATTGGTGAGCCTTAATGGCCCATTAACAAAAGATATCGCTCCCCAAAAAGGGAGAAATGGGAGTGAAATGTGAGTGAAAAGGGAGAAATGGGAGTGGAAGGGAGAAAGAGAGAAGAAACAACGGGTCATCTGGTTGTAACGGCTGGCCCATTATCAGGAGGCATCTGCGCCTCCTCCCCTGAGATACAAGAGTAAAGAAAAAAAACATCTCCCCTAACAGATGGAAGAGAATAACCCCAAGACAGTTGCTCTTCTCTTGTCTCATTCTGCAGCTGTCTGCAAAGTAAAATTCAAAAAGAACAGTGCACAACTATTAGATGTGCTTTGGGTGAAATTTTGCCTTCCCAAAGTCTGTCATGCTCTTTAGAAAACAGGCAACCCTGTGCACAACAATAGTTATGTCAGTTATGAACAAAAGGCGCTGCTGTGCTTTGCTATGGATGGAGATGCCCGCGGAGCTTTGGAGTACCCAGGATGGATTCAGCCCCTTCTCGAGGGGACTAAAGCTCCCGTGTGCTCCAACACAATCAAACAAGCTTCTGAAAAGCAGCCTAAATGCACCATTAGAGGTGAGAACTAATTCCCTGACAGTGCTGAGAAAGATGTGAAGGTGTGAGAGGAGAGGGAGCCCCACAGCCCCACTCGGAACTTTAAAGAAAATGGCAGCTGTCCGCGCTGTCAGGGAAGAGCTGTTTTATGGGACTATGGCATCTCATTCCCAAAAATTCCCATTTGAATCAGCTCCTAAGTGAAAATTAAGTTGGAACAACCAGGGGTTTTAATTCAGTATTGCTTACAGCATGAGATAGCCTGTCTAGACATCTCAAATCCGAAATGCTGTTGCTTTGCAAAAGCACAACTTTACCAATCCAGAAAATTTTTAAAAAATTAAATTAAATAAGTGAGTATTGTCAGCATATGAAGATTGAACCAATTTCAAAAGTATTCAGACCGAGATGGCTAAATTCCTGTTCAATCATGTCTGGATCTGATTTTAATATCCACACAATCGCAGAAACAGTATTTATGGAGCACACTATTAAAGATGGAGAAAATTATGTGTGACAAACAGCCAAAGGCTGATCATTTAATCTGGTGCAAAGTATTGCAGTAGCCAAATGGAAGTCACTGAGCCATGGTGTATGTTTGAGCCACTTTAGAACACTCTGGAGTTTGTTGTTTCTAATTTTTAACGCAGATTACAGCTGCCACATCATTAAGACCTTACAATTTTATCTTAACATTAAATTGTATTATTAATAGGATGGTTATGGCCTGTGAGTATTAGATATTGTTGTTCATGATTTGCACTTAAGGAGGGATTTTAATCAAGATTACCATTCTCAAAAAAGTCAGGTTTGCTTTTAAATAAGCATCCTTAAAAATTGATCTGTTTTGCTCAATTATACAATGCCTCATTCTGATGCCTCAAAGTAATTTATTATCCAGGCTCTGTGAGCAAGGAAGATGTATTGCATTGTACATAATCTTATCAAATTTCTGCTGATTTTTGATGACAATGTCTGTTTATCATAATTATTACAAGATGTCTGGGTTAATAAAACCTGAAAAACTGAGTGGGAATTAAACCAGTATGGAATGTTTAATTTAGTATTTGTGTAAGGCTGCCTGATCCCTGCTGTCCTTCCTGGATCCATGAAGCCATTTATGTCTGAGAATCATAGAATGATTTGGGTTGGAAAGGGACCATAAAGCCCACCCCTGCCATGGGACAGGACATCTTCCACTGTCCCATGGGGCTCCAAGCCCCAATGTCCAACCTGACCTTGGACACTGCCAGAGATCCAGGGGCAGCCACAGCTTCTCTGGGCACCCTGTGCCAGGACCTGCCCACCCTCCCAGGGAACAATTCCTGCCCAATATCCCATCTAACCCTGCCCTCTGGCACTGGGAGCCATTCCCTGTGTCCTGTCCCTCCAGCCCTTGTCAATTGTCTCTCTCCATCTTTCCTGCAGCTCCCTCAGGCCCTGCAAGGCCACGCTGAGGTCACCCCAAAGCTTCTCCTCTCCAGGTGAACATTCCCAGCTCTCCCACCCTAAAGAGTCACAATCAGCATCTGCTCTGGAAGAAATGTTTATAATCCCTTGTTGTGCTGGTTCCATGCCACATCATCATCTTTAAGAGCTGCTTCCTACTGGAATTGCATTCAGTAGGCAATTGTTTCTAAAACTGACAAACAAAAGATTTTTAAAAGGTAAATGTGGACTTAATGCTCTTTTCAGAGGATGCAAAATACAAATTACTTTTTTTTTTTTTTTTTTTTT
>VYZR01120321.1:0-27851 GCA_013400675.1 Oxylabes madagascariensis | reverse complement strand
TTTTTTTTTTTTTTTTTTTTTGGAAAGAATTTAAAGCACTTGCTGTTTCAGATTTCACCAAGGGCCTTTGATCTGAAATCAAAGCCCATGCCTGTCACATTCTTTGCCCTAGAATTAAATCTGTAGGCAGGGAACAAGTTCTGCATCCAAGCCCAGGCCAATGGCACTCCAAAGGAACAGGAATGCCCACAAAGCTGTTGCACAGTAATGAAACATGGACAAAATACTCTTCAAATATTCCAGCAGAAGCAATAAAGACACATGAAATTCCCAATTAAAAATAGGAATGACAAGGTTCAGAGAAGGTTGAAAAAACTACTCAGTCAGCAGTGCATGTTTTCACTTGGAATACTGATCATATTCCTGACCTGCCTAAGGTCCAGCTGCTGCTGCCATTAGTGAGACTGAAAAGGTCAGGATTCCCTCTTTTTGGCTCTGCTTCTGAGTATTTTGGGACCATTATCACATCATTCAAGGCTGTACATCTCTCACTGATAGCACTAGCCATCTCTGGAGACATGGAGTGACCCCAAACTTCAAGGGAAGGCATGAAGCTCTCCAAAGCAGCCACAGGGGAAATGCAACACGGTATTTGTGCTGCAGGAACAACTTTGGAGTTAAAGTGACAAAAGCAACGTTAAGTAAGTTCATAGCACAGCCAATAAACCATATAATGATAAGAGTTAGTGCTGTTCTATTTCACAGTTCAATCTAATGGAAGCTTTTGTTGCTCAAAGGAGGCCTTTATTGATGTTTACAGATAGACTTTATGGCTTATTTGTCACCTGGAGAGTGTCGATGTGTCTGTCTCAGTTCCTGCTCAGCAATGCCTGGACCATGCACTGCCTATTTTAGTACCAAGGCAGAGAAAAAAAAAGAGCGTCTTAAATTCCTGGATCAAAGCAACTTTAACTTCTTAAGATAATTGTCTTGCAATGATTGATCTAGTCATGTCAAGATAATGAGGTTTTTATGGTCCTGAGGAGGATTTAATCTAATTTTTGGAGGGATTCTGATCTCATTGTTGCTGCTTTATCACTTTTAATCTCAATACTTTTATTTGAATTTGCTCAGCAAAATTCAATATATTTTTAGTTGACAGCTGAAGACACAGAATAGCCTTTTCACACCAAGTTTTCCTGTGTTGCAACTGTGTTTTAAATCTTGTTATCATTACTCTGAACGAATGCAATTATGGAGTTGTTTTGCTACTTCAGACAGAGAATACCTAGTATAATTCCTCCAACACAATAAAAGTACCTCTTAAAGAAAAAGTAGTAGCCCGATTTTGAGCAGAAGGTGGCTGCTAATGGTGTCTTTAATTATTTGGTAGAAGATCAGTTGTGAGAAAAGATATCTAAGGCTTGTGTTATTCTTTAATGGAATCTACTTGTATGTGTTCAGTTTTCTAGTAATATGAAGGCAAAATAACATTTGTATTAAAAAAGATAAATGGGTAAGCATCATCTCCTCAAGTCTCAGGTTTAATAAGCCTTTTTTTTTTTTTTTTCTAAATTCCCTAAGGCAAAATGGAAAATTACCACAAATCTGGTTAAGGAATGATTCATAAAATTTGTCAGTCAAAACCAGTTTGGGGCAAAGTCCCCTCTGCTCTGCCCATAGCAACTTGCATCTTCTCCCCCACAAACAGGGGAAAGTACTCAGTTTACTCTTCTGGGATTGTGCTACTTGTTGTATTTTCTTTTTGGCTCTATCCTCTTTGATTATTTTTAGTTCTTAATCTTATTACTTCACACTTCTGTACAACTGAGCTGAATAAGCTACTTATCCAGCTTTTAAGCTGAATCTATCCTGATCATTTTGAATTTATTTGCTCTGTTCCTCTGTATTTACTTTATCGTCCTCTCCCATTTCTATGTCATTGGCAAATTTGGGTTAGTAATTTATAAAGTAAACAAAAATGCCACTAATGCTGCACTTACTGACATTCCTTTTAACTCCTTCTGAGCTGTTTTTAAATTTGCAATATTTATTCTTTCAACCAAAAATAATTCCCTGGAAATTCATGTGCCTTTCTGTAAGGGAATGCTACCCTAATTTGTAGATCGAACCCTTCTAAAATCTACTTTAAAATAAGCACCACGTTTCTCTCTCCCATTTCAGCTGAATATGCATTCCCACATTCTCCAGAAGAAAGACAAAAGCCGGAAGTTTCTTGGCATCCTAAGCCAGCTTCATCATGGGATACTTTTGGTCTGAGCAAATCATGTCACCTCCCTTGCCACTCTCCAGGGAAGGAATTCACAATTCTGGTGACTGCTTTTCACTGAGCACTCACAGAGCTCTACAGACATGATTAATGTGTCACACAGAATCACAGTCTCTGTGGTCTCCAGCCTTGGACAGCATTTATTCTCATTGTTCTGGCTCCTGATGGCTCCATACATTCTTGTTTTCCCATCATCAATATCCCCTGGCCTGCTCCTGCTTAAATAAAACATTCTGCCCCAGGTGATAGGTAGGGAGCCAGTGGAAAAATGCTGTCCCTTGACTGGCTGTGACGTATTTCAGAACATGCTTTGAGAAACTCTCCGGTACTTCCAAACATCCAAATCATATTATGGAAATACATCAAAATACATGTTCTAAACTAACATTAATTTTGGTTTCAGTTCAGAATGTATTTTTTTTTCTATACAATGTTCTGAGTTCAGCCTTCTAGTGTGGGAGTTAGCACTGAATGCAAGAAGTTTCTCTGTGTGAGCAAATATGCACAAGAGTATCAGGACTGCAGATTGAAAAGACGATTTTGAAGCCTTATTTCTTCCACTGCCTTATTTCATGAGAGTATGGAGAGTCCCAAGCACCAGTTAACATCACTTTTTCGTCATTTTTTTGGTCAGATTCCTTGTAAGAGAACCTTGTGCAGTTCATAATGTGAAGCATCCAGGTTGCTCAGGCTGTTTTTAGGAGTGAATCATGTATGGGCCACACAGCTTGGCACAGAAACTTCCAACTGGCACAGAAAGTTCCAGTCGGTCAACACTAGCTTATTTCTGACCTTTCTTGGGCACCTGCATGTCAGATAAGCAAGACAGAAGGGTTTCTCTAATGAGGATCATTTTTGTTACTAAAGTTTATTCTTAAAGGAAGACAAGTGGCCCCCAACTTTTTATTCCTGGAGGGCAACAGTGTCATGGCACTTGGATGACACTCAGCCAGCCCAGCTGTGTCAAGGAATCACAGAATGATTTGGGTTGGAAGGGACCTTAAAGCCCATCCAGTGCCAGCCCTGCCATGGGCAGGGACACCTTCCACTGTCCCAGGCTGCTCCAAGCCGCAATGTCCAACCTGGCCTTGGGCACTGCCAGGGATCCAGGGGCAGCCACAGCTGCTCTGGGCACCCTGTGCCAGGGCCTGCCCACCCTGCCAGGGAACAATTCCTTCCCAATAGCTAACCTGAATTATTCCTTGTCCTATTCCTGAGGAATTGTCCCTCTTTGGTTTCCCTGCAGCCCCTCAGACCCTGGGAGGAGCTGTAGGGTCTCCACACAAGCTTCTCCTCTCCAGGCTGAGCAGCCCCAGCTCTCCCAGCCTGGCTCCACAGGGGAGGTATTCCAGTCCCCTCAGCACCTCTGAGGCCTCACCTGGATTTATACCAACTGTTCCATGTCCTTCCAGTGCCCCTCACCATCACTGACAGGAGGATGTTGTCCACACCAGTGCCTGGGAAGTCATAACCCTTTTCTCCATGGACTGATAGCTGCAACAACCCCAAATTCCTGTGCAAGAGCAAGGGAGTGGCTGCTCCCTTTAGCTCCTACCATGTGGGCACTCAGCAGGTCCGTTACTTGCAAATAACTCCAGATATCCCACTCTCTGTTACAATTAAATAAAGGCTAATTTGATAGCTATGCCACACAGCTCACACTGGGTGGTTTTATTCAGGGTGTGGGATTAAACCAAGAAATAAATCAGGGTTGCAAACACAAGTAGCTCTGATGGCTTAGTGAGAAAGTACAGGCAACTCCAGACAGATAATTCACTGTAGCAGCTTGGCAGCACTCCCCATTTACTGTATTTACGTGTGCCTAATCCCTGGGTTATCAGCAAAATGCGATTCAGCAGCAGCACAGGCTGCACATTCATGGAGGTATTAGCAAGAGACTGCTGCCTTGTTCCAATCTTTGTAATAACAGCAGAACTCTCCTTCTGCCTTGCCCTGTATGAAGGTCACCCAAGAGGGCATTTTGGATTGCTGGTCCATTTCGGTGGTGGGACCTCTAGGAGATGTGAGAGGCACATGTGGAAATACAATAATTCCAGCATACCTGGATGCTCCAGTTCAAAATGCTTTCAGCAGGCTTCAGGATTAGCTGCTTATGCACTGAGGGGATTTTATTTGGATGTGTTGGGAGATGCAGTGGAATACACAAGCATTGATGAAGATTAAATGGAATGGAGCTGAGCCTGTGCAGCAACTCTGGAGGTAACAAATCTTCTGGTTGCTGGTTCATGCAACCAGGGCAGTGATTCCCTGGAGACCCCAAACTGCTCCGTGCAGAGCAGCTGAGAGGGTGACAGCCCTTCCCTGCTCTGCTGCACACCAGATTCCTCTCCTTTCCCTGACAAACCTCTCTCATTCCTGTTCAAGGGGCCAGCGTCTCTCCTGTGCATTTTTCGAGGCAGAGCAGATCCTGGACGTGGAAGTTGTCTCACAAGGGCTGAGGGGCTGCTGGGTGCAGTTTATCTTAAAGAAAGTCAAGGAATTCTGGCACCTAAGGAACTGAGAGATGGATTTCTGATACTTAAAAGGCAGAGAGCCCTTTGTCCCAAGAAATCCAGAGAACACTTTTGGTTAAAGCATCCCCCACCTTTGTTTCCCCTCCAATTTGAGCCCTCCTGGGAGCTGTCATTGACTGGGACAGCTCAGGACCCCACAGCCATTCCCAGCCTCCCCACCCTGCCCACAGGATGTCCCCAGCAGCACCCAAAAATGCTTTGTGTCTCCTGCTCCTGCTCCCAGATGGACTGGGAATGTGTCAGCCTTGGGAACCTGGCTCCTGGGCACAGCATATCCTCCTGAATCTGAGGGTTGGCACAGAGAAAAAGGGAGGAAAATCACCATTATTGGGGAGTTTTCAGTGTTTGTTCTTGTTCCATGTTCACTAAAATAGGCTTGCCTTCATGGGATCTCTATGGCTTGATTATTCCCTGCCAAATATTTTGCGATTTTTCTTCATTAATTAAAATTTATGATGTTAGAAGCCCAAAGAAAAGCCAAAGACATGAACCTTCTTCTTGAGAAATATCGTTGTAATTTCTCATATTTCTAAATGCATTATCAACATGAATATATAACTTTTCATTTTTTTTTCTGAAATATTTTAACAGATTTTTTTTCCCAATAAATTTAAAATATTTCCTTTACCAATATCCTTAACAATGATAGTCAAAACTGACTGTATTTTGAGGCTGAATTGAAAATAGTTTCTGAAAAGGTAGCAGAAACATTTCCATGAGGAAGTCAGTAGCTCTGTAGGATAACAGAGCAATCAAAAGGGACCTACAGGGACTAGCAAACCTCTCTCACTGAGAAACAAGCTACTTTCAGCTCTCCCTCTTGGTTCCAGTTTTTTTATGCAGACTTTTCTTTTCCCAAAGCTTTCTGAGGACTGCACAGTTCCAGCTGAGAATCTAAAACTTCTTCAGATCAGAAAGGAGGATTAATGCTAAGGAAACACAGAGGAGAACACAAATGAAGTGCAGAGGTGGAAAACACCAGAAAACAGAGCTGTCTTGATTTGAAAACTCACTGGTTGCTCTCCTCAAATCTTTCCTAGGATGAAGACAGGTCTTTCAGTTCAGAGTTCAACTTTCCTATTCTTAGCAGTGGCACGGTGTGATGTTGAGCCTAAAATCAGGTGATGGCAGGCAGAGCACCAGGAGCGCTGCACCAGGGTGATGCCCAGGAAGAGGGGTTGTCCAGAAGAGGCTGTGATTGCCACAATTAACACAAGCCCCTGTTAGGATGTGATTATTAGAAGATGCCTCTGGCCAAAGTAAGGTGCAAACGAGACCATTTGGCAGAGTCAATAGTACAGATTTTATTTAACAGTACATTTAAGGCAGGGAAGGGGAGGGGGAGGGGGAGAGAGAGTTTTGAGCCATGTAGGTGTATTCTTTAAGGCCTCACAGCCCCAGTTTAGCAGCCCCACACTCAGAATAGGACACGAAGGTGAGGAACCTCTGGCTGCCCCAAGGAATTCATTGGTCCCTATAGACAAGACTCAGCCAAAGTTCTCCAAACCTTCAGGCCTCACAGACTGAAACCACAGGGATCAGCATGGCTGTAACAGGTTTTTGCTGTTGAGGACATCTGACCAAGGCCCCCAGTCCAGCACAGAGGACTCAGACTTTTCCAGAGGCTTTATCCAGGCTCAGCCTTTGAGTGATCAGAGCACTGTGTCCCATGACAGCCCAGGAGGAAGTGACCACTAATTTTAATTGTTTATATTTAACACAGCATAAATTTCTGCAAAGAATTAATATGCTGGCCAAACGCCCAAAAAAATTTTACAAAGAAAGCTCCAGGACTCTCATTAATTCGATGATAAACAGCTTTCAATATTAGAGGAAAACAGTAGCTCTGTATTACATGACATTCATAGGTTGGAGACAGAAATCATGACTCGAGCCCTCTTGATCATAAGAAAAACAGCCTGTTTTACTGTTCAGAACCATCTTATATAGGGAGTTCAAAACTCCCGGATCTAGACACTCATTGGTCTGAGTCTTAGCCCTGCCCAGCTCCTTGACCAGTGATATGTCTGCTGTCTGGACTGGCTATGATTGGCTGAGGTCCTTGTATGAGTTCCATTTTTCACCTAGGGATTTGTTTCTAGAACAGGTTAGCAACAAATCTACAAATTAGATTTGTAATGACCAGATTTATCTTGTCTAGCTAATAGACCAGCTGCGACAGCTCTGAACCTGCTACACTACTTGAACAGCCCCAGAGATGAGAGGCAGGCATCCTGTCCTTCTGCAAGCAGGAATATTTTGTCACATTGTCGTCAGATACAATTTCTGATGTAGAGTTAAATAACCTTTACTTTCATCCCTCCAGTGTAAAAGGTGAAAAATCTTTTAAAAGCAAGAGTCCCAAAGAAATGTAAATACAATGTATTCACTACTGACATTTCAATAGATTTTGGCCCACTAGTGGAGACAGCTATTCTCTATTATCAAGTTTCCTGTCACTCATGTTGATTAAAGTTGATAAATACTGCAAGCCACTTGGGGTAGGCTAAAGGACACAAAAGAAAAATGTAACTTATTTGAAAAGGACCATATTCCTTGGGAAATGGAAAGCAGACCATATTTGCCTGTGTTTCTCAACTTCAAGAAGAGCAAATTCCCCTATTTAATTTTTTTCCTCCCATTTTCCTAGAAGTGATACACACTTAGAAACTGTAATTAATGGAATAGTGCTCTGCAAGGACAGAGCAGCGTGAGACTGAAAAGGCAGCACAGTTTCTCTGCATTCACACACTATTTTGTTTATCAAACCTGGGCAATAAATGATAACTAGACCAGCTGGTGAAATTTGGGGTGCAGCAATAGCTGCATCCTAAAGGAACATGACTCCATCAGGAACTTTTGGATGATTTTTGACTGACTAAGATGTCAGTCCAAAAGGCAAACTGTTTTCAAAGCATGCCATATATTCTCTCTGAATATTAATATGCATAAGACAGAAGATCAGTTTGATATAATTCATATGGCCAAATCAACAATAAAGATTCTTCCGATTCCTGTTGCAAATGCATAATTTTTAGTCTTCTCAAATCTTCAGCAGAAGTGCATATTAATTTCAGAATGAATGTTAGAAAAGCATTGATTCCTGTTTGCCATCAAGGCAAGGGAAAGGAGCAACAAAATCAGCTATGGAGAGGAAAAGCTGTGGGGAGACAGATTGTGGGGAGACAAATGGAGATAGTACTAACGGCAATCTTACCCTTGATGTATTGCAGCTGTGTTAATTATCCAAGAGTGGGAACAGCCTTGCCCTCCCAGCTACAGGTGTGATAAAGAGTGAGTTAGCTGGGAGGGAGTGAGTTGGAGTTGCTGGTCGTGCTGTGAGGAGGAAGGGACAGGATGGTGTGCCAGCGATAGAAAGGGTAAGATGTTGTACAAGGGAACAGACAGGCTTAGGTGGCCCTGCTAGGGAACAGGAAGGAGCGAGCCAGAAATTGCAGAAGGAGAGAAAGAGCCAGAGCTGTGTGGAGCTGCCTGTGGGATTGCAACAGAGAAAAGGTATGAAAGACTCCTGGATAACGAGGTGCTGATACTTGGAGCCCTCTGAGTGCAGTGTCCATCTTGACTTCCACAAAAAGCTACTTTTTTTTCTTTCAGTATGAGCAAACAAAAAGTCTTGTGGCAAAATTTTGAAAAAAGTTGGAAGGAAAGAAATCCAGGAACATTCCGTCAACAATGAGCTTCCATTAAACTAAGGGTAGCACAGGAATGTCCAGGAGCAAGAAATTCAAATCACAAAATATTTTCTAGGAAACTTTCCTTTCTTATCCTGTCAAATTTTTCAGAAGAATACTTTTCTGATTTGACTGAATATTGCAATTACAGGAGTAGAAATGACAAGATGGTAGAATCAAATTTGGATTTCTTGAGGGGAAAAAAACTCCAAGCTTGAATGTTACTCAAATTTACTGTATAAAAAAAGAAATTGAACTCCTGGTAATTGAATTAAATTTGTTTGTTAAGAAAAGATTCTTATGTTTATAAAAAAATATTAATTAAATTTACTCTGCAACTATAAAAGTATTTGATGTCCCATCCATTTTTGGCTAATAACATGAAATCTACTGCCAGCAGAATATGTTGATTTAAACTTCTTTTTAAAAAGGCCTGCAGAGCCTTAAAACTCAAAAAATGATGTGGGTTTGGAAATTCTGAGCTAAGCCCAGTTTGCATTAGTATTTTAAGAGCATCATGCATGCATTTACCTTTCTGAGCTCATTGTTTAGCAATTTATTTCCTCCAGCAGCTGGAGTGCTTGGAAATGTAATGCCATAAAACTTCATGAAATTTCTGACAAACCATAAAAGAAAGAAAACCAGTTCCACTCCTGTATTCCTTTGGCACAAAGCTGAGGGGTTTGTATAATAAAATTCTTTTTAAAGTGCACAGGGTGCCAAAAGGAACATGCCTATTTAAGAATCTCTCAGTCTACCACTGCAGAAATCTAGCTGAGGAAACTTGGGTGCCTTTTACAGCAATTTTAATGCAGCTGCTCTGCGTCTGTTTATCTGTTTGGATGCTTATCCATCATAAAAATCACCAGAATCAGATCACAAACACTAATGAGGATTCTACATATGTTGCTAACTGTGCCATTATAATTAGTTTAGTCAGAAAATTGTTCAGTATTCACAGAGGAGAGACTCTTTCAGAAATGCTGGCATTTTCCTTTGGGCTTTAAAGAGTTGACAGTAAAGAAATACAACGTGATCAGAGAATTCCAGAATCAATGATGCTGGAAAAGCCTCCAAGGCCAGGGAGTCCCAGCTGTGCCTGATGCCCACATTGTCCCCAGCCCAGAGCATGGAGTGCCACCTCCAGCCCTTCCTTGGGCACTCCAAACCTCCCCGGGCAGCCCCTACCAAGGCCTGGCTACCTTTTCCATGCAGAAATTCCTCCTGATCCCACCCTGAGCCTCCCCTGGCCCAGCCTGGGGCCATTCCCTCTCCTCCTGTCCCTGTTCCCTGACAGCAGAGCCCGACCCCCCCGGCTGTCCCCTCTTGTCAGGGAGTTGTGCAGAACCACAAGGTCCCCCCTGAGCCTCCTTTTCTCCAGGCTGAGACCCTTTCCCAGCTCCCAGTGAGGCCACTCCTGGGGCTCCAGCCCCTTCCCCAGCTCCATTCCCTCCCTTGGACACGCTGCAGCCCCTCCAGATCTCTTGTCCTGAATTGAAGGCCTCAGAACTGCACACAGCCCTCGAGGTGTGACCTCACCAGTGCCCTGGTCATGCTGGTCACAGCATTTTTGACACAGGTAAGGTGCCATTGCCCTTCCTGCCCACCTGAGTAATGCAGCAAATGATGCATTAAAAACTGTCAAGATTGTATTTCACATAGGACTCCTTACTCCCTTTACAAAGTAATTAGATTTTTAACACATTAGCCTATAGCTTTTCAGGTTTTTTTGTATCATAATTTTGGTCATGAGCTGCAGTGAGAAACACCCGATGACTCATGGGACTCTTGCCAGTTTTTGTTGAGGCAAAGGGGATGACCCCATTACTCCTTACATAAGGAGAAGCCATGGCAGAAAAAGAAATTACTGCAAGCTATTTGAGCTTAGATTATGGCATATTTTTAATATAAACTAATGGGAACTCTACTAGCAATTGTAGAAAGGTATAATTTGCTCAGGATTTCCTATATGCAAGCTTGTTTCTAGCAGAAACTGCTGTCTTATACATGAGTTTATCTGGCAAGTTTCCTGTAATAAAAACACAGGGGCTTTTTTTCTAACTTAGCACACAGAAAAAGAAATGCAAAAAAATCCAGGGCTGCAGGCCAGTGGTCTGCTGAAAGAGCTTGAACCCTTCAGATCATAGAAGCAACATGAAGAGCACCTTGAGTGCTCAGAAGCAATTATGACCCTGATAACTGCAGATGAAATGAAGCAAAATGTGAAAAATTTATCTTCATGTACACTTTTCTACATAACGGAATAGCCTCCATTTATCTTACTTCTTTCACTGTTAGACTGATTAGTTAACTGGCTTCAGAAGCAAAAAATGAATGAGCTGACAAATTGTTCCCTTTGACTTTTGCACAGTCCAAGTGTAAATACCAGATTTAACATTTAATCATTTAAAACATCAGATCTGGCTCAAGTTAAGATGTGAATATACTACCCCAAGTGTGTTGTCAGTACATAGAGAGGAGTTTTACTTTTTACATGTACTTTAAAGGCGTTATGAGGATAAACAGGTATCAGCACTTTAATTTCACCCTGCATGTGACCCTACTGAATTCAGACACAGGAAAAACACACCAATCCATTTATTGTTTAATTCATTAGAAAACACAGAGGCTTTCAAAGATAATAAAGGAAATCCTCTCAGTTCAGGGCATAGTAGATGTGAAAACACAAGCCCTACTCACCTTTACCCCCAGTTAAAGGTAATTACTCATCTGGATTTTTAAAATACTTGGCCAATCATCACCTGCCTTTATTTTTATGAACAATCTCTTTGAGGACTTCCAGTGTACATCTCTTAATCATATCTTTAGAGACAGGAGTTCAAATAAATCCTGATTGTGTCAACAGAAAAATAAACATCTTTGTCTCATGACAATACCAGGTAAGCAGTGGCTGCATCACTGAATATAGGAATCATTAAAATTAAATTATCAGTGTTTGCCCGAGATGGGTTATAGGGACACATAAAAGTCATGACTGTTTTAATTTATTTGTGTCTAATTTTGAGACGTCTCGAAAGATCTAACCAGACAATATTTTCAGCCCTTAAAAATTTTGATTTTTCAAAGATAGTCCCAAGTATAAGCACAAAGATGTTAAAAATCCTTTCAGGTGTATGAAGATCTTTACCTTCTCTTTCAAGTTATGATATACAGTTGTATAGGCTGATACATTTAACTTTTTGCTTGTGCTTTGGGCTCAGAATTATGTATGATATTAGACATCTAAACATTTTTAGTCAGGTGTTCATGAATACTTTCAACCTTCTCATTGATCAGCTGAACATCAAAGATGAACACCTCCCTCCACATGCACCTTCAGCAGGTGTGAATCCTTAGGTTTGGCACTGTCCATGGTTCCAGAAGTCTCTCTAATGCCCACAAACTCCATTTGGGTGAATGTCATGGTAGATTTTATCGACATACATGCTGTGTGACCTGCTGCTTGGTGATATCATCCTTTATTTATCTCTTCTAACATCGGCACTCCTGAAGAGTTAAATCTTCTCAGACTCTATTCCTGGCACACTAAGAATCTCTCAAAAGAGGAATTTAAAAAAAGGTTGCAACCCTATTCCTCCAATCCCTCATGCATTGTCAAAAGAGCTATTAAAAATCTGTTATAGAAATCTACAGGCTCTCCTGGAATGCTCTGGAGCTATGCTGTGAATTTAACTTACAAAGGAGACGTTCCGGTCTGATTGCTCCAGCCTGTGGTTTTTCTGTATCATAAACTGAAAATTCTGTTTCTGTTTTAGACATTTTAATCTCAACTCCCCATGAGCCCTGGAAACTGGGCTGACCAGACAGATATTTTCCAGGCCTGTGTTCATTTCCTTCCACTGTATCTTGCTTGTCCAACGGCTTCTCTTCTTGATCTCTTGCTATTTTTGTTCACTGAAATTCTTTTCCCTGACATTTTTAGTTTCTATCATCTGATATTAAAAAAAAGCAAAACTAAACAACAACAGTCAAGCCTTGTCTCATGCCCCTTGTACAGTCGGACTTTTAATATTTGTGTGCAGAGCTCTGTCTTCCAAATCTGTTCAGAGGGAAACCTTCCAGAGGCAGCGAGGTCCAGGAACCGTCCCGTCTGCCTGGGGAGCAGGAGGCTGGAGCTCTTTTCCAGGTGACCTTCCCTGCAAGAGACTGCTAGAAAATGATTTTGTGCTCTTCTGACTCTGCGTGCCTGGCTCCAGGATCTTTTTTTTGGAAATCTTTAGGGACCTGCATGGTTTGAGATTTTTTTTCTTTCCACTCAGAGTTTGTCCATCATCAGCACAGAGAGCCCATGACCTCACTGGAGTGTTACTGAGCTGAAGCACTGAGGGACCTGTGGCATAAACAGAGAGATGTTTTTGTTCTAGAAACAAGCAGACCCTGTACCACTTTCCCAGAATTCATCTAATTTGGAACATATTTTTTCATAAATTATGTCTATAGAAAAAATTTGTACATTACCTCCAGAATGAGACACAAAGAAAGCTGTTTCAATAAATACGCACACACAAACACACATACATGTTCAAGATTCTTTTTCCTCTCTTCCCCATCCATTTTTTTTCTATTTTTTCCATTTTTCAATTTTTTTCTATTTTATATTTTAATAAAACCCTAAAAAGGGCTTCCTTTTCTTGCAGATCAACTTTTTATTATGGAAATGTTAACACAAACCAAGAAAACTGATTTGGCAGCAAAGAGATTTCTGTGGAGTTGTGGATTCCTCCTCCTGCGCTGCCAGGCACTGCCACCACGGCCCCAGTCCAGAGGGAAGTGGGGTCTGTCCCTGCCAGGGGGGCTGCTGAACTGGAGATTTGCTGTGGCACCCGCAGCCTGCCACGAGGAGAGGACAAAACCACACACATAGATGGGGTGGGAAAAAACCAAGCACGTTCCGCCGTCCTTTTCCCTTCCTGTTCCCTAGGATCTCTGAGCAAGTCCTGGGCTCTGCCAGCAGCAATGCTGATTAAGGCTGACATTCTAAACTGAACACACAGAAGGTTCCTGGAGCCTGTGTTTTCTTCATCAAATGTGGGCACTGCCATTAGCATTGGCTCTCTCCAACTTCCCCGAGAGCTGAACAAACTCAGTCCTCTTAAAACCAGATCGCTCTGACAGCTGAGGACCGGTTCTCTAAATGAAAATGCAGTGCATTTCCTCATATTTGTATTTTATACATCCAAATTTGTATCTGCAAAGCAATTTATAGTGCAGACACCTTTTGACTTACTTCTGCTCATCAGTGATTCAGTAAATAGGGTTTCTGAATATAAAATCTGGGTTCTGCTTATCAGACTTTTCAATGACAGACCTTAATTCAGTCAAGAACTGGATTAAGGTCACACCGAAAAGTCTTGATCACTAAATTATCCTACCCATAAAGTGAAAATGTTGAATGAAATTAAATGCACTACATAAGCAATAATATAATTTTTAAAGACTATTGTAGCAAAAAATGGTCAAAGTAAAAATTTGGCATTTTGTAGGAAGATAGTATATTTTTTTTCTTAAAACTATTCCTCCACCTCGACATATGCACCAGTCTTCTGTAAATACAAGCAGTGAGAAAAATCCTTCGATTATAAATTCTATATCAAAATATCAATACCATCATAACCTCAAAAGATTAGGGTTTTTTAATTGCTTCACAAAAATAGGGCCATTTTTACTGTCTAAATTTGGTTTTCTAGATCAATTTTGTTTGTTTGGTTGGTTGGTTGGTTTTTTGTGCTGCAACGGAACAATTTTATACTTATGTCATGAATATAAAAGAACTATAAATTTAAACAAAACACATATTTAGGAATGAAAGTAGGAAAGAGCAGAAAAATTCAGTGTAATTTGAAAATAAAATGTATGGGGTTTTGGTTGGTTGGTTGGTTTTTTGTGCTGCAACGGAACAATTTTATACTTATGTCATGAATATAAAAGAACTATAAATTTAAACAAAACACATATTTAGGAATGAAAGTTTTTTTGAAATAAGACACTTCAAAATTACCTTTTTAAGGCATTTTTCATATCTGTCAGCATTTTATAAAAGTGCTTTCTAACTTAAATTGTTACTGTAATTGCTTAGATTCTTAAGGAAATTCGTAGCTGAGCATTATTTTGACAAGAATGATCAGGAAAAGAGGTGTTCTGATCAGCTTCTCTGAAGACAGCTTTCAAAAGGGTTTTTTACTATACCAGGAAATGTTTCACAGGGAAAAAGCTCACAGGGAGAAATACATCTTTTTGAAAGTATAGTTGGACTGCAAAATAGTACCCTGGGGCAAAGGCAGAAGTTACAATACTTATGAGGAGCATTCAATGGTTGGATTGGGAAACAAAATATCCTAAAATACCAGAATGATGGAAAACACATTGCTCTCTTCCTGCCTGTTTTTCCCTTGTATATATATTTCCTTCTCTGTCATCTAAACCTGATTGCAATGCTTCATCCTGGTGGGGAATTACAGATGCAGTGAAATCATGCAGGGAAGCAAAAAGACAAATAACTGAGTACTTTAATTTCACCTGCACCTCAAAAAAAAATGCTGGTGCACATTTAAAATTCTGATGTAAACAACTCTTAATGCTTAGAGTACGGTAATGTGCATACAGGTTTAGTGATTTTTAAATGTCTTTTAAATCTTCCAGGAGGTTAAATCTGTAAAGCTCTCCAGCTCCAGGTAGTGGATTTTTAAAAGAAAAAGACATGGTATTGTTTGAATTTTACTTGACATGTAATTTGGTCTATAATTTAAGATATGAGGCTGTAATTTGCTGCAGGAAGCACCACATAGGCCTGGTGTTATAGCATGTCACCTCAGGAAAAAAGTCATAAAGAACTATGGCTTTTCAAATATTTGGTCATATTTCTTTATAAATATCAGAAATAGTAAGAAAATGTTTTCCAGCCCACAGCTATTTGTTTGACATTTCCCACAATAAATATGTTCTATTTTATATCAGTACAGCTGGAATCTAACTTGATGATATCACTTGAGAGCTTTTCCTCACTCACCCAGGTCCATAGTTAATAGGCAGCTGAGATCATAGAAATTTTTATGATATAATGCAATAGATAATCAAACTCAGTGAAATTACGAGTGTTGGAAATTAACTCCACCTTTATAGCAGAGACTCTCGAGGTTAAAAAATGAAGCAGAATGCCATGTAATGGAGAAACATAAATTTCACACACACTAAAAATGCATATGAATAATATCTTTAAGGTGCTTTTATATTCATCTAAAATGAAAGCAAAGTAATACATTTTCTAGGGAGACTGAACGTATTAATTTCCCTGAGAATGCTAAATTTATCTCTAACCCATTTTCTCCAATTGTGCTGGTTGATGTGAATTGGAAGAAAACAAGCAATCCTCTGATCAGCTTTCACAGCACTTTTGTGGTCCCAAGCCAAGAAAGGCAAGACAGGATTCTTTCCTGCTCTGTTCCCAAAGAAAAAAGAATATGAGGAGTATTCATGTAAAATGTAGAGAATGAACACTCAAAATATGACTATGTTTGTCAAGACCTGGAAAGTCAATGTTGGAAGGAAGCCATTTTCTGTGTTAAATGGTGGGATGAGGAATGTATAGGAATTAGCAAAGCACAAGAAAAGTTTAACTTCAGAAAGCTTCAGATTGCCTTGTTCCTTTCCTGAGCGAATGAACCTCTTCAGCTTCACAGCTAAAACCCAGCCTAAGCTCCCCCTCTCCTTATAAAAGCACATTGAGATTCCTTGTGATAATCCACCTCCATGATCTTTTTGGGTATGAGGAAAAACCTTTTCCTGACAAACTTCCCCCTGGGAATGAGGTTCCAGCCATAGTTCTTCTACCAGCAGCCCTCCAGCTCCTCCCCAGGACCAGTTTCCAAGGGAAGACTTTTTGGGTCAGGCTGGAGATTGAGGAAAGGTTCGGCTTCCCCCAGAGGATGCTGGCACTGCCCAGGCTCGCCAGGGAATGGGCACAGCCCCGAGGCTGCCAGAGTTCCAGGGGCCTTTGGACAGCGCTGCCAGGGATGCACAGGGGGGCTTGTTGGTGGGTCTGGGCAGGGGCAGGAGCTGGATCCATGATCCTGGTGGGTCTCTTACAACATAGAACATTCCATGATGTGTAATGGTCCAATCTGTTCCATCTTCTGACACCTCCCTTTACATGCCTTTTACACTTATATTATTTATAAATATTACAAACTTATATACTTCCAAGCTTTAACTTATAAACCAGCATTAGTTTAAAAAACCTTAAACTTATAAACTTGCATTAGTTTAATGGCATTAAAGTGGGTAAACTAACGAATTACAACGTGAAGAAATACGACGGATTTTATAAACTTCCTTTTTTTGTGGAGCTCTGTGTGCCGAAGGGTTCATGGGCGGTGTGTGTGGTCAAAGGGCTGCTCTGGAAGAGCCAGAGTAGCCTGGCCTTCAACCACAGAGCCAGTGCTGGACAGAGCATGCTTTGCTGTCACTGTCAGCACATCCAAGGTCACACAGCCACTCTCCAGAAGTGTGAAGGACAAGCCATGCCAGGCCATTTGCACTGGAGATGCCTTTAGTGTAGCACTGTCTGCAAAAGAGGCCCAGAAGGAGTTCTGAGCAGCAGCACAACCACATAACATCCAAAGGAGCGCTGGGATTCCTTTGCCAGTGCTCACCCTGTGATTTCCCTGCTGTGGTGTGAACAGCACAGGAGGAGATTGAAGTCCTCCCTGAACATTTGGTTCTTCTCAGGAACAGCTGAACACACTGTTAACACACCACCAAGGTCAATAATTACTGCTTTTTATAAGTGCTTCCACTCCTAACCTTCTACCTCTGTTTTCTTTTCCCATTCTGGCAGTCAAATAGAACACAGATGGAACAAAGAGTGATACCAGCTAATTTTAGTTTAAGTGGGCATTTTCCCACAGTCTTCAGAATATCTCAGATTTAATAGCCAAGCAAATATGAAATACATTTAAAATTAATTGAAGCCTGTCCTTCTAATGAATCAATTTGAAAACTTTTCGGAAGATGGAATTATGCCTTGCTTTCTGAGATCAAAAATGGCCAATCTGAATAAGTTCACAGTTCTTTTAATTTCTTGCAGCTCAGATGGTTGAAAAGTAACTCCTATTCTACAAGATGTCTCTTGGCCTTAAAGAACTATGAAAGTTCAACATTAATCAGGCAACACAGTAGTCTGCTTGAGAGGAGCTTGAGAGGACAGCAAGCTGATTATTTTAGAAATTTTCTCATCTCCACAAGAACTCCATTTTCAAAATGAACATGAACACAGATGATCAAATATTTTTACATGCACAAAATCCCAGTGAACGGCCACGGGGATTTTATTCATGTAATACAATGATTTATTGTCTCCCATGTTACATGTGTGCTCTAAAATGGGGGCTGTGGTGGCATAAAAGGCAATTTGGGCTCCATATATAGGAATTATTTTGTATCTGTGTGCCTATTTTTGTCTATATGAAAAAGTCACACCAAATAACCAAATTTGGGGCTCAAGGAATTTAATGCATTCTTTTAAAGCAATGTAAACTTTAGAAACTTTTCCCCCACAAACATATGCAACTAAACCATCCCTCTCCTTAGGAATGACATAATGCCTCAGTAAAAATCCTCATGCTGGGGAGAAAAAATGGCTGGAGAAAGAGATCCAGCCCTGATCAAGTATTTCACAGCAGAATGGCTGTCAGTGACTTGAAAGAGCAACAACATTTGTTGCACATTAAAAGAAAATTGTTCATCCCCAGTCCTGGTAATTCAAGTAAACAAACAGTGCTTTGGTCATTGCTTTACTTTGGTTAAAGATTGGATTATTAAGCACTCCCTACACCCTTCACCCAGACCAGACCTGAGACCCAACAAATAACCACCTCTCCTCAGGATTCTCCAAGCCCAACTGAGTTATCTTGAAGCAGCAAGGCTGAGAAAATTCATTTTTGTTGCTCTTATCTAACTGGAATTAAGAAGTCAATCCCAAATTAGCTAATTTTGGTGACAATAACAACACTTCAAAACAAGTTATTTCAACCTGCCGCCAAAAATTTGAAAAATCACCATTTAACTTTCCTGTATGCTGGAGTCAAATTACATTTCTCTAATGAAATGTGCACTTGGTCCTAAGCATGTACTCTTTACTTATTACTGTCTGGCAGCCTCAGGGCTATTACTTTGCTTGTGTGCAATTGGTGTGTGTGATACACAACATCATTGCATTCTGAGCATGAGACAGCCTGGATCTAAAGTCTTATTCCTTCAAGAACATGCAATTATGGAGTATGATTAAATTACTTTGTAATTTATTAGAGGACTTATAAAGCTAGCAAGTATTGAAAAGATATTACCCCAGCATTCTTTCATAGTGAGCAGTGCTTTTCCCTTTTTCCCCCCATGCACATCTATATGTACACAGCAAACAGGGTTTTTTTGCTAAAACCCCTAAAAAAAAGTTAAAAAGTATTTTTAGTGAGAAAGGAATATTACCAATGCTGAAATGCTACCACAGATTATTCATTTGTATGAAATATAATCGGCACCAACCCAAAACTCCCAGGACCCTTATCCACAACTACACTTTTCTAAAAATACTGTGTCATCAGATTCTGATGAACAGAACTTTCTTATCACTCTTGGCAGACTTTCATTCACAGCACCAAGATAAGAAAAAAGGAGCTTTATTATAAGTGTCTCAAACTGTAGCTTATGCAAACTCCCCCCCCTCCCCCCCCCAATTCTATTTATTGTATTACCAAGTTATAAAGTGAGGAGACTGTAAATAAATCTGAATTGTGCTATTCCGATCTCTCACCTCAGCTTGTTAAAAGGGTGATACAATACCAAATGAAGTATTTCGTTCCTCTGCAATTTCTGCTTTGGTCCAATTCATCTGAATAAACATGAAGTAGAATTTAGATCTAATTTCTATATGCCTCTACACCCTCACACTGTATAACAGATCTGATTAATGTGAGCACATTTTATCAGCCAAGAAACTTCCCCAAACCCAAGAATATTTGATTCAGCACAGGTTTTCCTATTGTCATAAGCAAGAATATCTGCTTTTTAAGTATTTTTTTTATTCAGAGAAATTTTATGGGGAAATAAGAGCAATAGCAGAGAAAAAAAGGAAATGGAATGTGTATTAATGAGAATGAGACGGCTCTCATTTCCTCATGGTAGAACTTTTTAAAGCTTAAATTTCCTTCCCTAAATAAGTAAAGTGTTAGTCCTGCCTGCTGCTAACTGCAGAAGGATTTAAACAGATGCAGAAGATAAAGACTCATCTTCTGTCAAAAGTGGAAGGGTTCATCCATATAATTATTGACTTCGGGAAGCTTCCAACCAGATGGATAACTTCAAGCAGAAATTATTGATCCACTTTGCTACTTAGGCAGGACCTTAAATACTTGCCTAATTATTTTGAATTATGTCTGTAAAAAGGCAAACAAGATGCAAAGACAGCCTGACAGTGCAAGGCCATGTTTTCTATATCTGGACAGCTCAAATACCACCATCTGTTGCTTTCCCTAAAACAATCCAAAGTAATAAAGACATCCTGTTTATTCTGATTATGTGTGAGTCATTTTTGGAGGAAATATGAGAGAAATGTGGGTAGCAGCAATGTGCCAGTTATAATGATCCTTCTCTAGAACAACATTTTTCAAAGTGAATATGAAACTCATTCACAAGTTCTTGAAACTCAGGGAAGCAAATACATAGAGACCAAGAGGTTAATTATACTTGTGGTCGACCTTCAAAGAAAACTAGTTTAAATTAGTCCAAATAATTTGTTTTAACCAAAAATGTGTCTTCAAATATAATCTTATGTTTTAGCTCAGCCCTTCTAAAATATATAAATATTGGAGGTTTTACATAATTTTTCAAAGCAAGACATTTATTATGCAATCACTTGGACACAGTATTTTTCTGCTTTGTTCTCCTACCTTGTTTCTGTACATTTAGAGCTTTAAGGAATTGCTTTAATCAGAGACACCAACTGCAGGTGTATCAGTCAAATATAATTAAATATGAAGTATACACAGTGTTTCAAATGTCCCTGAAGACTCTTTCCTCAGTCCAGTTTTTCCAGCATTACTCGTTGATATTAAAGAAATATTCCAGGCTTCTGTCTCTTGCTCCAGCATGAATTCTTCCACTAGATAAGGAACATCATAGAAATCCAGAAGATCAAAGGCAGCAGTTAGGACAGCAAATGATTTCAGAGCAGTTATGCCCCTGAACTGGAGCTGGATAGGACTGAAGGTACCTCACTGGTTCCTGCTTCTGCATTAATTGATTTTTTAATCAATCTGGTTTTTACTCCCAGACCTAATGCTCTCTTTTCCCTTTTGTCTGCTGCTGAACAGGAAGAAACTCACCCTTACTTCACATTTTTTCTCATTGCAAAGCAAAAAATGCAGAGTCCATTACCTGATATTTACTAATTCCTCCACTGCAGATGGCTTTGCCTTTCTCCATTGCCATTTGTCCGCTTCTTCCTGCTTTACCATTCCTTCTGCTGCCTCTCTTTTTTTTCAAAGAGCACATATACACACACACCCAAGTGTCCTGAAGCTGTGTCTGGATCCACTGTGACTCACATAAACCCTTCTCCCATTAAATATATTTGAAATTTTAATTCAACAGGATAAAATGTTGCCTACAACTTACAGAATATATTTTTTACCAGCTAAATATTAGAATATTATGATGATATAATGTTGTCTCTATAAACTACTCCTCACCAGAAGTAGAAATGAAAGCCATACTCATTTCAGTTAAACTACTTAATTTGGACATACAAAAAGGATAAATGATTAAAAATTAGAATGTGCACTTTGAGGAGCCTCTTAGGGATGTTACAGTTCCCAAGTTTCCTTCTTGTCTAAAATAGGATTCACAGGATTTTAATAGAATTTAGATGGGTTTAAAATCTCTATATATGAGTTGTACTTTTACCAATTTATTACATGAATTTCCTGTTGAATTTTTATGTGACACTTGATCGCCCCTGGGGGACCTGTTCAGTTCTGATTGGATAATCCAAATTTCCAATGGAGATTGAACACAAATGAGTATGAAATTGATTTATTATAATAAGGGGAATTGAGGTCTGAGGTCCTGCTTCTCTTTTTTTCTCTCCTCCAGCCAACCTGAGACTGTCAAATGAAGGGTTTTTTGTAATAATTTGCCAACAAAGAATAAAGAAAATTAAAGGCAAATTTCTCAATTACATGTTGGAAGTTAGATAAATATTGTTCCAAACTTGTTTGACTTCATGTGCACAAGAGAGTTGTTGGAATAGTTTAACACAGTTATAATCATATCATTGTGGAGCCAGTGGATTGTCTTACACGATTTCTGCAAAATTCAAACTCATTATCAATTTAATGGGAAACAGCCTTTGGCAAAATCTTGTGTTCAGCTTGGATTATAAATTCTGAAGATGTGGCTTGGGCCACTGCTGTAAATGGAAATGATGGACTGCAGTAAAGGGTATTTGGTGTCACTCACCGGTGCAGCCTCATGGGCGCACAGAACTTCACCCACAAAATACCAGCCTCGACTATGCTGAAGCAATTCCAAAGGATCTGTGGTCTCCAGTGCTCCTTGATGGACACACAAAAGCTGGCTCTGCAGATATTGAGCTCCTGCACAGACAGAAACACTTCTTCCAGGATTTATGTGCCACAAAAAATTAGAGGGTTGTGATTTGCCCAAAGAGCAATTATGAACAGGGACTCATTGTCAGCCATACCATGCGATCCAGGGATGAAATATCACTTCCAGAATGGCTGGAACATCCAATGCCTCTTCCTTTATCCCACAACAAAGGCTGAAAAAAATCTGCTTTCTTGAGTACAAACATTCCCTCACTAAGGCAGACACACATATACAGGAAGTTATGCACCCTGAGACAACTGCTGCTATTTGTGCATGGCAGTCCCAATATATTTTTGAAAAGAGTGGAAATACCAAACCTCTGTCAGAGAGGTTTAGGCAGAAATTCCATCAATTCCACAGCATTCACCACATACTTTTTAGTTGAAGAGAATTAACAATGTGAAACATTCAATGTCATGGGAAGGGCCAGGCTTCTGTTGTGTTGGGAAGGAGCTGACAAGAAAGATGGATAGAGAATGTTTACAAGGGATGGAGTGCCAGGACACAGGGAATGGCTTCCACTGCCAGAGGGCAGAGTCAGATGGGATATTGGGAAGGCATTGTTCCCTGGGAGGGTGGGGAGGCCCTGGCACAGGGTCCCTAGAGAAGCTGTGGCTGCCCCTGGCAGTGTCCCAGGCCAGGCTGGACACTGGGGCTTGGAGCAGCCTGGGATATTGGAAGGTGTCCCTGCCCATGGCAGGTGGCAGCACTGGCTGGGTTTTAAGGTCCATTCCAACCCAAGCCATTCTGTGTTTCTGTGTTAGTCGGCCCAGAAACCATTAACTTCAGTGATCAGGCACATCCATGACCCACAAGCCCAAGCTATTAATGCATGAACTGAGTTTACTCTGAATTGTTGATGTAATTTTAAGAAAAACTCCCATGTTTATCCAAGAAAACCAAAAGGAAAGAAATAGAATTTGCATGAAGAGCCAACCTGTGAAATCTGCATTTGATTCATCCTATTTATTTTTCCCTTTGGTTTAATTCCATTGACTTGATCAGTGTGAGAATGAAATGTGAAAATGTGAAAATCATACAGATCCCATCCACCCAAATTCTCTCTGTGCTAATTGGGAATGATGAATAAGGCCTACAACATAAAATGGCTTTGCTGATAAGTAATCTTGCACATATTTCCTTGTAGTTAATTCCCTTTCCTACAGTTTTAACAGAAAACTTGCTGTTTGTTAAGTTTTGAACAGCAGCTCCATCAGTGGGTGCAATATTTATGCTACTTGCAACCATGTCCTGGAATCAATACTGCCACTTCTAAATGCAAAAGACCTGTATTGAAAGAGAGATGAGAATGTGAGCACAAAACCGCCCAGAACACAGCCCTTGATCTCTTTGGTGGGTTTTAAAAGGGTTTCAGATCCTCTCTAGAAACATTCACCAAAGTTAGGCCAGAAGAAATCAAAGTAATTTAGATCCAATCTCTCTTCAAAAATGAAATGAGCAGAAGTTTTATTAAAAGGAAATGAAGAGGAAATTGAACTTTCATATTTCATAGTGCAATTGTGATGACAGAAAACAATATTCATTGATAGAAAGTTTAGAAGATAGTTATTTATATGTCTGTGCTGCTCTGCTGGGGGAGTTTTTTCACAGTGAAGGGCAGATAATTTTTAAGGATAGAGTGGATCTGTAGCAGAGTTACCTGTTGGATATTCCACTAGTATTCTGAATACAAGACTTCTTCCATGCTTAAGATGCAGAAACTTTAATTGAAATGTGTACTTTATGAGGAATTTCAACAAGAGATGCTTATGGGTAATGCAAATTTCACCTGCAGAAACTCTGCATAGACCTGTAGCTCTCTGACACAGAAAAACTAAATCATTTGAACTGAAATCACGGGGCTGAGAAAGATTTGGAATGGTATGGAAATGGCATCATTCTGCTCAGCAGAACAGCCACGAGGACAAGGAGAAAACATTCAGCCAGGCACAGGTGGGAATCACAAGTCAGCACAGAGGAAAAAGAGACAGATGTACATTTAGGTGATGTACATAAAGGTGATGGTTCCACAATTCATCATGGGAGGGGAAGCAATGGCTTGAGAAGATGATTCTTGTTCAGGGGCCGCTCCTCATGATTTTTGAACTCACAGTCAAGTCACCACCCTTTCTACCCCCTCCACAGTAAACTGCTGTGAACAAATTTTCTTGAATACTAGGCCCAACTTTTCACAAATGTCCAATAATTTTGATCCCTTCCAATTCAGGCTACTGAAGCAGTACTTAAATGCAGCACATCAAGGTAAGTGATTATTAAAAAGTGGCTTGGGTGACTCAATCTGGACTTTTTTGAAGCCAACATCTGAAAAGATTGGCATCCTAGAGGGATGCTACTATTAGTAAGCTACTATTTTTTTCCTCTAACTGCAGTGGAGCACAGCCTAAAAATGTTAATCTATGACAGGTGAAAGGAATGAAATTTCATTCTCACACTTTCTGCAATGCAAATATAGGTAAAGCTCTCAGTTTAGAAAAAAAATAATTAGTTTTAAAATTTCCCAGTGTGGAAAAAAGTTCAAAGCTAAACCTTTTCCATAAAATATTGCCGAAGAAAATTAGTCAAAATATTCTTTGATGAGAAAAGAGAGAAATCTATTCTGACTCACACAATTCAAAGGAAAATAATGTGCTGTCCCTAATACACATTTATAACATCACTACAGCTGACAGAGAAAAGGAAGACTCTATATGTAATCAAGATGTACCATTGCAAACCAATGTCCTTAATGCTTCCATTTTAGGTGCGTACCTTGACAATGTTCTTTCTATTTAGCAGAATTTTGAAATACATGAAATAATTTTAATACACTTGTGATGAAAAAAATAACCCTCTACTTCAAAGCTGTTTCAGCTCATACAATAAATAGACTGTGGTGCCTGAGAGTTGATGTTGAGTGGTGGAAAGGAAGAATTGAATTTTGATTTTTGTTATAAAAATAGAGACAAAAATGCTGCATGATATTACTAACCTTCCTTGAGACAACTGTGAATTAATTACGTCTATAGCCACTATGAAAATATTGGAAACACTGTCTCACTGATTTGTCCATTTAGCAGTTGGGTTTAGATAAGTGGAGGACATCAAGAATCACATAAAAAAATAACATTAAGACAACTCTTGCAGAGGAGTGTGGAAGTTTAGTTAGTTGGGATTGCCAATGGCCTGGCCTCAACTGATTGCTCAGGAGGCATCAACCTGAGGCCATGGGAAATGGGAGGGAAACTTATGTTCAGGTTATGGTGAGAAGAAAGTGATCATGGGAACTGTTATGCAGATTAGTCTGTTACAAATAAGGTTATGTTTTAATAATTGGTCAGTTGCTTTTCTGTATATGGTTACGTTGTTGTTCATTATTGTTAAGTCCTGCACTACAACAGTTCATAGGTTCTTTGTTCTGTTACCAAGGTTATATAATGTTCTGTTCCCTGTAATATTTATCTTCTGTTGGCTGCCCACCCCAGGGCTTTATCCCCTGGGGCTACTGTGTACGGCTTCTGTTTTTTGTTAACCGCCTTAATAAATTGCTTTTCGGGCAACCACAGTTGTACCCGCTCCTTTTACTTCACTGGTAGCCGTGGTGGACCTCCAGTGACAGTTGTCTTGGTTGAGCTGGCAACTTAGCTTTATCACTGAATTGCGATAGAGCCATCGACCTTGTTCACCCGAATCAGGGTGAACCCTGTTCCTCAAGTCGGGTCAACCAGACTGCGAGAGAGAAGGCCATGAAGGCAGATGGGAGAAGGATGGCAGCTGAAAATCACCTGGCTGACACCAATTAATAAAAACACAACAAAAATTAAGTGACAGAGAAATGAACCTACAGAAGCAGAAGAGCTTCTAAATTATTTTTAAATTAATGAAAAGAGCAAGAATAGATTTTCCAGGTATTTCAAATACAGAAGAACCTTGGGTGCAGCATGTTCAGACACTTTCAAAACATCAGGTTATATGGTAAATTGCAGTTTTCCAAGGCATCTGCAAATAGAATGGATTTGGACAGTCTGTTCTGTAGCATCACTGTGAACACAGCCAGCTTATTATATTTTTCAGAACTATTTCTATCCACATGCAAACCTCCTGCTCACACTATTTAGTAGTGATGCTCATTGTCTTCCCATTGAATCCTTAAGAAATATTGTCTTTCATGAATAGATGCACAGGAGGGAAGTTAAGGAGATGTAGGGATTGTGACCAGACTCAGGATAACTGGGTGATAAAGATTAGTCCTGTGGTGGTTGGACAGAGAACAAATTCCTGAAGAACACAGACTCAATAATGGCAGGACTCCTTCCCAAGTCGCTTTTGCATAGATTCTAGAATAATCACATACATAAAGTCAGAGTCAGAAAGTAAAAAATAAAAAAGCACAATAAACAAAGATTTAATCACTCCCTCCAATGTGGAAAAAGAGGCCCCATTCTAAACTCCCTTAATATGAAATTAATTCCAAGCATGAGGAATGTCTCTGATATCTCAGTTGCCATTTTTCAGTTTGTAAATTATGAGGTGTTCACTCCTCTCTGGGGACTGAGCTTTTAATCATACAGATGTCCATTATAAATCCTCTGTTTACTTAGGAGTACAATAGGTGAACTCACAGCATCTTTGTGCTACAATAAATCTGCAGGCTCAGACAGAATGCTCATGACTACCTTCTAAATTCTTTCAAGGTCATTCTACATGATTTCATGCTACATAACATCCTTTCTCAGTCCATTTCACACTGAGAAAAGATCATGATAAACATTGATTTTTCCCTACTGGTATTCCTGAATTCCATCACATCGCCCCACCACATGCACACTCTGATACATTACATTTTAGTCATTTGATTCTACGCTCTTGTGTAGAAACTGAAAATTCAAAAGGCCAAATATGCTAAGAAAAAAAGAAGCTTTTTTGGTGCAATTATTTGAAAATTAGAATTAAAAAAAAATAAGAAGAAATGGGTGTTTCTTTCAGTGGGAAAAGCATTACTGGAAGTAGATAAATGCACAAAAAGCCACACTTCAAATTGCTAAGGAATCTAAATGTTAAAACAAATAGCCAAATTCAGATGGAATGGTTGTTTGACATGTTTCTATTAGTAAATGCTCTTCATGAATTATTCAGCATCAAAAAAAGACATGAATGCCTGAAAGAGCACAGAGACCCAGCCCTGCATGTGGTTCCTCCAGCATTCTGGCATGAAAGGAGTGCAGAAGGTGCTAATAATACTTCTCTCAAGAGAAAGACATAGGATTCCTGCAAGAAATACTCACAGGCACAGACAAAAATTAGCTGCTTGATTTCTACTGAATCTTATTGCCTCAGGTGACTCATTATCTGAATGACTTCCTGTCTATGCAGAGATTTAAGATTAATGGATTAAATTCCCTAAATTCTTGGTGAATTTATTAGTTAATAAGATGCTGCTATTTGCCATTTGATTAAAAATTGTTAAGAGCTCATTTTATCCTTCTATAAAGACCAGAACTATCTTCTTTTTGTGCAAATACCCATTTCTGCCTGCCTTGGGAATAACAGGAACAATGCCTCTCCTGAGATTGTCCTAATGTGCTACTGCCATTCCTCATTTAAAAAGCGCAACTCTTTCTGCCATGGAATGAGGGAATCACAGAGATGGATGTACTCATCTCATATCCTGAGTGAAAAGGACCCACCAGAATCATGGATCCAGCTCCTGTCCCTGCC
>VYZR01120317.1:9082-20861 GCA_013400675.1 Oxylabes madagascariensis | reverse complement strand
CACAGTCTTAGTTGCCAGGAAGACACACAGAGCCTTCTGCAATAAAGCACCTTGTGAACAAAGAGCCATCCAGAAACTGAATTATCCATCTTCTGTGGCAAGAACTGCACTTGGGAGTTATGCAAGTTGTATGAAATCTAGTTCTGTCCATTGAACCACATTGGGACCTGTGGTTACTGTACGATACCCGTGTTAGTCCCATTTGCCACCTGTGGCTTGCTACCTGAGTCGACAGTGGTATTTGGGATAGTAAGCCCACAGAAACCAGGAGACTGAGAACAAATATCCAGAGGCCNCACAGAAACCAGGAGACTGAGAACAAATATCCAGAGGCCTTTGGTGCTGGCATACAGCAGTTCCAAACACCTGTGAAATCCCCATTGGCAGAAGGGGATTTCACAGAAGAAGCCACACAGTAAAATATTTCAGCTTTTCACTGCGTGTAACTCCTTTTTTCATGTGGTTGTTATTGACTAATGCACTGCACGCACCTCAGTAGTCTACAGCTTAGGTACCGGAGAAGGTGGTCTCAGTGAGTACCAGTACTTTTGACTGTACAGATTAACCACAAAGGACATACAATCATTCCGAGGCATCTTGTTAACTAACACAGAGCTTTTGCAGCTAAGGAGAAATGAATGCAAGAAGAAGTAAAATTTCATGCAAACAATGGATCTGCTAATTAGCCTTGTCAAAGACCAAACTGCACAAAACTAATGCTATATCTACAAAGCATTCTCAATCCTGTCTCTTAAGGAAGGTGACTACATGATTTTAATTTGGTTTTCTGAAGAAACAGGAACAGAATTATATAGACTAGCTGTTCACTGATTTTAACCAGATTTAAGTTTCACTGAGTTTTGTAAAAGAATGAAATATGTCTGGGAAACCAAGATTCGTTAGTACTCAATTGAATAGAGCAGCTTGTTTATTTCCATATTCAAAGGCACAGCATTTGTCATCTAATTGATACAGTCAGAATGGAGAAGTTTTGCTTCTCAGCTGTAGAGTGAGGCTCTGAAAAAGTATAGGGAAGGCAAGATAGCCTTTGCACAGGCTATATTACCCCATAGATGGCAAATAAATTAGATAAAATTAGATTTTATCTAATTTATTTTTTTAAAGGGTAATAAAAATAGGTATGTAATTGGTGATTCTGATAAATTACTCAGAAGCACCTGAATAATTTCTTGTTGAACTTTAGTTGCTTTTTCTGCAGGAGAAAAAGCAACTTTCTTTCTCCTCACTATGCTCTCTCTACATGGTCTGCTACCTTCTTGTGTTAGAGTGAAACACTTGATTTTCACAGGCATTCCCTGTTTCTCTTAGCACACAATAAAAATACAATGAGATGGGCAAGTAGAATTTAATAACAGAATAATGCACTAACTTCTGGGCAACGTTTGAAGTCCAGAAGCTAATATTAATTAATAATTCATAAGTCCCAGAAAAGAAATTATTCAATTCAAAACTACACTTCGGGTGAAGTAATACAAGGGGATACTGATGTTCTTAGTATGTTAGAGGTTAGATTTGGGTTTTTTTTCCTTATAGAATTTTTTTCCACAAGTTACCAGGAAACTAACTACATCTTCTGCTCCTCTTGAGTAGGTACTTAAGAGGAACAAAAGGGGCCAAAGGAGATTTGTAGCACTTGGCTACACCTCTTTTTGTCTCTGGGTGTTTCTCTCAGAGGGGGGAGATAACGCGAATTTTGAGGCAGGAAAAGGACAGTGCTGGGGGCAGCTTCGCTCTCTTGCTCTCGGCATCGGAGAGAGGACGGTCAGGCCGCTCTTGCTGCGGGAGGAGTTTTCACTGCCATCACCGGGTCCGGTCCTGAGGAAATCTCCCATCATCTGCCCGTGTGCCTGGGAATTCTGAGCTCGCCTCCTCCTGCCCTGCTGGGGCTGGGCCGGCCCCGTCCCAGCGCCGCCACTTTTCCTCGGCACTGCTTTGTGGCTTTCCTTTTGCTACGCTGCAGCCTCTGGACATCCCTGCCGTTCCAGTTACACCGTGGAGCTTCTGGTACATCCCACCCACCAGCCCGGGATCTTCCACCGTTCCAGCTTGGTGCCCTCGGAGTCCTGCACTGAGACCAGACTGCCCCGGGCTTTGTGAAACAAAGCCCCTCGAGGTTCCTGGTTCTGTTCATCATTAATGCTGTAGTTGTTGTTGTTTGTTTGCCTTGTTGTACATACTAGTAAAGTGCTGTTATTCCTATCCCCGCATCTTTGCCTGAGAGCACACTTAATATCCAAGTTTTAATAATTCAGAGGGAGAGGGTTTGCATTCTCCATTCCAAAGGGAGGTCCTGCCCTCCCTAGCAGATACCTGTCTTTTCTAACCAAGACATAGTAATTATTGACCTGAGAATGAGTCCTTAGTGGAAAAGAGTGGTTGGTGTATGAAGTCTTGGTATTTAAAACATCAGAATTTTGTGCAGTTCTTTTGCCATTTCTGGACACAATCCTCATGATCAGATGGTCTACACTGAAAACCAGCAACACCATTTTATGGGTAACAGGATTGGCTCATTTCTTTATGATAGATGATGAAGGCCACATTTCTTTCTCCTCTGACTTCATATCAGCCTTACAGATATTTAGATATGTAGCCACTCATCACCATGCAGGCTTCTGGTCTGGGCTGTTTTCAGTAGGCCATACCAGTGCTTCTTCCTTGCTCTGCACCATTTGTTGTGCCAATTCTGGTGCCTATACAGCTACATGGTAAAACAGATTGTAAAACTGATCTGGCTGAGAGGTAATTGTAACAAGAAGAAAAAATGGTTATGAGTGCTCAAGAACTTTGTTTTGTCTGGCTTTGCTTTGTCATTGGTGTTCAGGCCTTACCTGTTTCAAAAGCTAAGTAGTTATATCACAAGAACACATGCCAGCTTACTTTGCTTTAAGCCATGCACTGCAATCAGATAGTGACCCTGGACTGACCTTCCTATAATAGCTCTGCAAGAGCGGCAATGGTTAGTCACATAAACATTTATTATCTTCCTAACATTTCTTGTTCAACGTTTGCTTTTGAACATAACTTCTTGTAGTCATAGCTTTCCTTCAGTCTGCTGGTGAATTGACTTTTCCACCAATGCTTTTTGAGAGGACGAAACCAATTACAGAGATGTGGATACATATTATATTACCACTGCTTAGCTCTATTCTATGAGGAAGAATATTTTCTAAAATCTCATTCTAGTAGGATGCAATCCTCTTACTGTGGACATATTACAGCAAACTCAGTATACGCTCAACTTTAGAATTCAGATATCATACAGGAAAATAAGACATTCAAGCTGCTGTATGAATGAAAAAAGAACTACAACTTCGAAACTATATTTAAAAACTCTACTGTAACATCAAGAAATGCCAAATGAAATGTAAATTGCTGATTTTAGGAATATATAAACTATGAATTAAGTGTAGGTTCATTATTCATATAATAAAGTAAAATATTTCCCAACATTTTGTAATTCCAAGTAAAATTAATGTAATTATAATGAATAGTATTTAAATAGCATTTTATATATCTCACAATCTGTACAGTAACTGTAAAGGGGTGGAGTGTGACAAATACTATCTTACGTAGTTCTGAATTGCAGCCACTATTGATAGAAGCTAGTCTGATGTTTCACCCGAAATTTGGCATCTAAAGCCTTCAAACTGATAGTCATCCCCATATTAATTACAGCTCAGCTGGAAGACCAGAACAGTCAGAGGCTTTTTGTGGGTGCCACTGTCTGGCCCACATGCTTCTGACAGTGTTATATATACAAAACCCTCCTCTTTGAAAGAACATTGTTGTAAACTTAAGTAAAATGTCTATTTGATTATTTAAGAGCAAATCTCTAGCAAGAATTAAGAAAGATAAAACCAAATAAGCTAAAAATTTCAACATTCAGAACTTTCTATTTGTTTTAGATACGGAAGAAATTTGTCAGATTAAACATAGTCTGCATGCTGTCGGTTTAACTGGATAACTTCTAAATTAACTGATTTTTTTAATAAGGTGTAGAAGGTGAACAGAGCATTTTACTTAAAAAAAAATTAAATAACTCAGATTATTCAATTATTACATTTTTAAAATGTTTCCTTTTATGTTTAACAATCTTAGCTGGAAGTGGTTTCCCATAGTTTTAAAAGTGCTAACCACATAGGGCTGCACTGGGTGGTCACAGCATTAAATTCAATGATCAGTTAGAAGGAACTGCAGAAAGCTCAAATCTTTTAAAGCACAGAATTTGGTCTAGCTATGTAGGTATAGATTTAAGTGCTAAGTTAAAGATATGCCAATCTGATCTCTACATAACAGCATGCAAGCTATGAGCAATCTTGAGAGCACATTTAATGGAATATCTGATGCTTGACCATGCAATGAAAGGCCTTTCCAAAATGGACTTTGGTGTAGAATTTTTACTAAGACAACAGGTCTTTGTTGCTAAAGAGTAAAAAACCCCATTACTTGCTACACTGTACACCATACCCACTTTTATTTTTATGACTGACTATAGTTGAAGAGCCAGTATTCCTGGAACTTCTTAACACATAGAAAAACACTTTTTCCTTTTCAAAGATAAGCTCTTTCAAGAAAAATCTTAGAACTATTTTAAAAATGCTCCCTGAGTCCTCAATTCATGATAAAGAACCCTTCTTTCTGTAGTACTGTATGTTTTCTGGCTGTTATTTAAAATTACAAAGCTGCATTTTAGTTTCATGAAGCACAAAGCAGAAGCAACTATTGAAAACACTCAACCAGTGCTAGCCAAATATAACTATTGATCAGTCCTATTTGACACTTAAATTTAGACCTAATCCTTAATGTAATGCCTAAGAAACCTGTACTTCATTTTGGTGGGTTTTGCCCTTGAAATCTATTGCCTTCTTCACCACAGAAAACAATTGATGTCTCTCCCCCGCCCCTTCAGTTGTGTCACACTCAAAATTGTAAGCAGAGCTGGAGTTCAGGACAAATGCAAGCTCAAAGCAAGCATTGCTGGCAGTTTGAAAGACTGTAATTGCTTTATTCCATTGTTTTCCTCATCTTCTTTTTCTTATTCTTTTTTCTTTCCCTAGTGCTGTATGTTCTGATTCCTGCAGAGAGAGTAATTGGAAATGGAGAAAGAACATAAGAAAACCTGTTTACAGAGAACTGGTCACCTACTCAGAAGCATCAGAAATCTCATGAGGACCCTGGCACACATCAGTTTTTCAGCCCAGTTTTACAAACTGAAGGACATTGTCAACATTTCAGATTAACATCCACATATCAATGTATATTATTATTATTTATTTATGTTGTGGCAAGATGAAGAGATCCCACAAGATTAGGTAAACTGCAAAAGGGTCTATTTCAACCCTCAGATTAGCAATCGGCTTCAGTATGGTTGTAATGTATTCCTTTATTTATATTGCAATAGCTTAAAAGTGTAGGCAGGACTGTATCTTTCTTAGAGAAGATACAAGAAAAAAGCTTGATTAGAGGTAAAGTAGGAAAGCTGTCCCCAAATAGATTCCAACTCTTTGTCAAGCTATGTTCTACAGCATCTTAATTCATCCTGAAAATGTGTCAGCTAAAAGAGAGGAAGGCTCATTTGCCCTCCAGTGAGTTTGTGTATAGCTGAAATAAGCCAGAAAAAGCTGAAATGCCATAAACTCCTTTCATCTGAATTCACTTTCAAGGGTTATCAAACACCTATAGATAGTCCCTATCTTATACTTCAGTTTAGTACCTAAACACAAAAATGTTTGTTCAAACCAGTGTCTGAAAACTAAAGATTCTTCACTTAACCACCGTTTGCCCATCAGGTTACCACAAGAACTCTCGTTGTCTTAAATTCCTTCCCCATGGTATAGATCTACAGAATGTCATCTGAGGACTCATATGTCACACTGAATTCAGCCTTAGTATTGTAGTATTTATGTTTCTTAAGTATTGTGGAAGAAAAATAAGGAGTATTATACATTTGCATTTCTTTTTCTTCATAACCAACTAACATTAGAAAACACAAGTTCAGAACAGCTTCCTTTTGATCTCATACAAATGTCAGGGTGATTCAACCAGCCAGGGAGGCTGCTGCCTACTGTAGCAGCTAAGAATGACATAATAGGAATTCTAGATTTGAATGCATTTTAGTTGAAGTATTTGCTACTTTNGAGACACCATTCTTTTGTTTGCTTTCCAGTGGCATTTCCTAATGACAAAGTCGGGGTAGTAGGAGTGGGGAGAATAGAGAGGCATTTGGTTTCTTTAAGCTACAGCAACTGCACAGACTTTGATATCAAGCTGTTGTAACCTCAACTCAAAAGACTCTTAGAACTGTAAGAGACCATACATAGAACTGTAGTGACTTCATTATACCTGATGGGTCAGATTCCTCCATTCCCACTATTCTCAGTTATTCTCACCTACAAAGCTCTGTGGTGCTGATAGCAATTAACTTAATCAAAGCATAAGCTTTCCTCTTGATGTCACACTACAAGGGGTGTTTCTTCAGATAATCTAATTTTATCAGCCTTTCTCTGATGGTTGACAGTATTTTAGGCCATGGTACTTTCCAGTTAACAGCAGAATTTAAAAAAATCAATTTAAAAAAAATCTGAGAATGAAGTTTATTCCCTGTAATCAAAGCTATGATCTGTGGCAGTATGCCAAAAACAATTTACATTTCTCTTTAATTATTTAAAGCAATTCACATTCTAAAACGTTCCTTTGAAGTAATATGCTAAGAAAATATGGTTTAGAAGCTTTAATGATTTTATGTAGGTCAACAAGCAGTTTTCAAAGTACAGTCCAGCACAATGCATTGTATAGTTGCTTAAAATTTCACCTGGTGTCATTCAGCCCACACAGCTACCTATAGGATATACAGGTAACATACAGGCACCTGGTTTGCAAAAAAAATCCCAAAACCCCACAAAAAACCCCAACACCAAACCCCAAATAAAATATAAGAAAAAGAAGAAAAAAAAGACAATATTCTGAATTGTGAGTCTTGCAGGATCCATGAGCAGGTCAGAATGCTTTATTAGTTTTGAAAACAACCAATGAACTTCGATTAGCTCATAATATGAAGATACACAGATGGAAGAATTCTGTTGAATAACTCAACAGCACCATGTTATTCAAGAGCAATTAATTCCAAGAGAAGTCAACACAGTTGGAAATAAGCCCACAATTCTAACAGGCTGCTCTTTTCCAAGCTCACCCAAATATCATGTAACCTCAGTTTGCAACTGAATTGTTGCACAAAAAATTACCACCACACAGGTATTTTAGAAGCATGAATATCTACCTGGATATGAACACTCAAATTTCCTATGTAAGGTCTCAGTATTTTAAAGTGGATTTTTGTTTGCTTGTTTGTTTGTTTGCAGAGGGACTGTTGGCATTGTGTGAAGTGGAGGAAATCAAGCATTTCCCAAAATGAAGAACACTGTGCATGAAAAGAGAATATAAGTCATAGGTCATCAGTGAACCAGAAGAGCTGCTATCACTACTACCAGTACTAGCTGGAAATAGCCATTTGCAAAGCTCCAGCCACCTATCCAGAGAACAAAATCATGTTTTTCCAAAATAAAGCACAATGACACTAGTAGCAATAAAGACAATATAGAGAAACACAAGTAAACATTAAATATAGATTCATAAATCCTCACAAGTGTCTTTGAGTTGTGAATGCTAGACTGTTTGTCCAAACAATTTGTTACAGATGAGTACACAATTCTCAATAACACATCACTGAATATCACTAATACAGATGCTTTTATTAAGTTTCACACATTGAGAAAAGATTTACTTGGTGTAATAGCATAGTGAGTGCTAAGACTCCATTTATGCATTTACCTTATAGAAATAACATCATTAACAAAGAAAGAAGCCTGATAAAATAAATCTAAAAAATGTATTGTGATGCATGACTCCTGGAAAAAGAGGGGAAGAATTGCTCTGGGCATTCCTTCCCTGCTTTGCAACATAATAGGCAAAATTTTTCCATTGTTATTTAAGAGGATATATATTCTTCCATAAGAGTGTCTTGGGTGGCCATTTACAATGCATTATTTTTTACCCAGCCTCATTAATTATAGTAGAGAAGGCTAATTGGCTGCTCTTTTCCCAATGGAACATGAAAGTACCTGACAAAATGAAAAGGCAAAGAAACCATACAAAACAAAGCTTCATCATGACACTGAGGCACATGGCCGGCATTTATCTGGGAGAAAAACTCTATAGCTAACCTAGCTAAGATAAAATGTCAAGACCAATATAACAATTCTTACATCTCAGGGCTTAAACATACCAGCAAAGGACAAGACAGATTTCTGTCCTGACATCTACAGAAAAGCAACAAAAAACCTGAAGAGAAGAATATTAGGCTTCCTGATGAGCAGTTTGGCATTCCTAAACACTGGACTTCCTTGTAGCTGAGCTGCTAGTTTGTCAAAATGCGAAGATGCAAAGGCAGAGATGATATTTTTTTTTATTAGTTGAGCTTGTACAGTTGGAGAAAAAATGATAGCTTTTGGGTGCACAATCCCTTCAGTTATTAAAAACTCCTTTCAAATTTTGCACTTGGAAGCTGAAATTCATAAAAATGGAAGACATTAGAAATCCTGGATTTTTAAGAGGTTTAGGGCATACTTAAGTGCATAGATAAGATGTATAAAAAACCCTCTTCCATTTTCTCTTCCAGCTCCTTCCAAAAACCTCTGTGTGCTCCCTAGCCAACAAATTCCTGTTTCTCAGCTATATTAGAAGATAACACCTCCTAACTCCTCTGTATTTCAGAGGCTCAAATACCTTTCCTCACATTTCTAATTAAACTCAGCATAATTAAATTCATGGGCAATGTACGTAACATGCACATAACTTTGAAGTTCATTGTGTCTCTTTCAGAGCTGAAGAAAGACTGGTGTACCAATGACTATGCCTAGATTCCCAACTATTCCACTTGTTCTAATTTTTTTTTTTTTAATCACCGGAACTTACCAAACTATATTTTTACCACGTGACCCAAACATCTCAACACGACTCTCACTGTGTTCTCAAAGTGGAGTCAAATATGGTTAGTAGCAAGTGATGGCATAGGAAATCACCTCAGTCCTGGTGACCACAATTGTTCTAGGAAGCACTACAAGGAGAAGAGCCCTGTTTAACCCTTTTATAACACTTCTTCATGTGGCAGACAGGTAAGAATGACTTGTCAGCAAAACCACAGCAGAGTTCCATGGCTTACCAGGCCACTAGTGTTCATGTTCCCAGGGGATATTTCACCAGATTCCAAGACTTTCTTGGGTGAGACCTCATTCTCTCTCCCACAGAGAGGTATAGAACTGGGAAATGCTGCAGTAGAAACAGACTGTTTATAGACTGGTACATACTTCAATGCCTCCTCCTAACCATGAATTCTCTCATTAATCACCACGGTTTCAGTAGGTACAAGGTGTGATTCTGTTTCTTAGATCCAGATAAATTCTCAGACATGTGGTGCTGCTTCTGTAACTTTTCTGCATCACATGAAATCTTTGGTTCCATGGAGATATTTTGCACCATGTTTAGGATGATCAACAAAAGGTCAACAAAAGGTCGACACATACAGTGGCACACATATATGAGATTTCACAGCTCCAGCTTTGAGACTAATGGAGAAGAGACCATACAGAAGATTTGCTTCTCTTCTGCCTTCTGGCCCTTACATTCTCTCTGTATTTCCTGTATGAACTACCAAAACCCATGTGCTAGGTTAATTACATCAATGAACATGAGAAACTTCTTAGGCTAGGGATGGCCATTAGCGCAGGGATGACCTAAGAGGTTTTTCAGGTTTATCAAGTTCATATCAAGTCAAGGATGGCCTGAGAATGCAGCTTAAAAACCCACTTAATTATTTTCTGCAGTTTTCTTCAGCTCTACATTTCTGTTGGTATTGGAGAAATCCTTAGTGTGCCATTGGGTCTTCTACAGTTTTAGTCAATGAATTAGCCATGTTATTCACATACTGTTAAGTCTTACAAAAGATAGACTAATTTCTAGCAGCTGAGCTCTGAGAGCTCTGATACTTACTAATCTTTGAAAAACTTTTTATCAAAAACTTTTTAGAATATCTTTTAATTAAGCCAGTGAATTTTGAGTTCACTTGCAAGCTTAACAAGCTTTTTTTTTTTTTTTCTTAGAAGGCCCAACAGAGTTATGGTGTTAATGTGTTCATTAATGATGATCAATTTTTTTACTGGAATGCTTATTTTATTGCACTATGATATCAAAGAAAAGTAGATATTAAAATAATGACATTTCATGACAGCTGAATATCATACATAGTGGTGTAATAGAAATTTTCTCCAGTGACATACAGACATGCTTAACGGGAAGACTTCAGGGAAGGATAATGCAGAAACGGATCTGGGGATTATAGTGACTTCTATCCTGAGCACATGCAAAAAAAATGCCACCACTGCATTGGAACCAGCTGTGGAGCATCATGGAGAGACTGGTAAGACTCACTAAGGCTTTAGAAAATATGCCAGTGGAGAAAAGTAGAATGAATTGCCTGGAGAGTAAAGATTGAAAAAAGACATAGATAATCTAACTGTCTCTTTTTTACATAATGAGAAATGAAATATATTTTATGACCAATGCTAAAGTGGAAAAGAAGCAATACGTCTAAACTATAGAAAAGGAAATTTTGGGTTAGACATGGAGAGAATATCAATACGTTTCCAACAGCCAGAACTATATTGCCTACTGTTTGAGCAGAAAAGTTATGGAAGGAGATTTTAAAGGCCAGACTAGGCAACCATCCTCCAGGAATATCATAGGAACCAATAATATCTTCAAAAAAAGGACAGAGCAAATGATCTAACACTTCTCGTAGTAGCGTTTTCTGGAGAACTTCTTGCCGTTTGAAAGTCCCTTTTCACAGGGTTTCTCGTATCCTAGCCATCAGCAAGATACATGTGATACAAGTAGCAAAGGACTATCACACTTGTATCCACAGCTGGGTGTCGTCTCCGTAAAAAATTAAAACAAAGTAGTCAGTGTCTCCCTTGTCTCTTTCAGAGATGAACGTGCTCATGGCGGAAAACCATGTGACTTTTGAAGTGCTGGGTGATGAGGACATGACACTCATTTGGAGTAATAAAAGAGTAAAAAGAGTATGGTAGGAAATACCATATCTACCATCTCTTTATACAAGACAAACAAACAAAACTCAGAAACTTGTTTCACTTTAGATCAGATCTGCAGATGCTTCCTACAAGATTCAGTTGTCCAGGCATGAGGCTGTCTGGCCTGGCCAAGACTATTAGACAGTTCTCTTAATCTTAGCTAGCTGTCCACCTAATTGTGTCTCAAACAAAGGTGCAACACACGGTCATTGACAAGATGGCCTTGTCACATGTTCTAAATGGTTTTCTTGGCAGAATCACCCATAGGTATAGCCAAAACAGCTTTAGCTGAAGACCTTCAACAGTGGCTTCAGAAGAAAAATACAGAATTGGATTGAAATATGTCTTTATCCATATAGGAGCAAAGGGGAATAAAACAGGATAAAACTGAAGCACGGAGCATGGTGCTGCTTAGAGAGAGGGTGTCTGGTCTTCAGCAGCAAAGTCAGTTTGGGATTAGTACCCTCAGTTTCACTTCCCTCCCCTTCCCTCTCATGTTTTTCATGTATGTTTTAAAAATCCTGTAAAATGCCTTTCCCCATGCTCTTCCATGCTCTTGTTGTCATTGACACAAGTCTCTGTCATGTAAAAATAAGTCCTATAGGGGAAAA
>VYZR01120315.1:1731-22049 GCA_013400675.1 Oxylabes madagascariensis | reverse complement strand
ATTAAGTCCAGTTTCTGTGTGCACAGAACCCTAAAGGCAAACAAAATTTGCCTACTGAGCTCTGTGCATCCCTTTCAGGCAGAAGGGATAGAATTGAAGGCTGATTCTGTACTTCTGAATTTTGTGTGTTATTTATCTCACTCGAGAGATACAGCTGTGACACTGTCAATGCAAAGCAGCTTTCCCTTATCCATACTGACTGTCATGGAGACAAACCTTACTTATTATCCACATCCACACTATGTTTACATATTCCAGCACTAGGTGCTGGGAGATGATTGTGATATATTTTTGATTTCCTAAGCAGTACTGCACACGTGATCCCAGGAAGTGTCCAATAGATTATTGTGGGACAACTGCTTTTCTATCACTGACTTCAGGTACTTAAGCTGGTTTTGCCTGACCACGCTCCCAGACTTGTCAGCCCTGGACACCAGCGTGTTCTTGTGGTTGCAGCTGAGTCAGCAGAATTTTGGGGAGCTACCATTTGCTGAGAATGTCAACCAGCATGCAGGGGGGAGCCAGGCAAGGCGGGCTTGGGTGCTGCTCACAATTTGTGACATTCCCCTTCCTTTCTGCTTCCTGAAGACTGACTCAGCATATCAGGGGGACCAAGATCTTCCCAAAACAGCATCTTCACCCACTGCTCAGCAGGCCCCCAGAAGTGCTGTACCTGTTGCTCATGAGGCAGTAACAGCTGGACAAGCAGCTCCTCTCTTTGTTGAAAAGTGCCATCTTTTGTTGCCATGGATATGATGACCTGTTTCTAAACTCCTTTTTTTCCCTTGCAATATAGGATCTCTACTATGATCTCTACATTTTGATCCATACTAAATATAATTTTAAATTAATTACTGTTCTGCATGTATCTTGTGATCACCAAACTGCTCTGCAATTTAGTTACATCTGATTCACTTTCTGCCAGTCTTTCCAACCAAATCATCACGTCAAAAGCAAGGAGAAGGAAAAGCTGATTTGGCTGAGTGGGTTTTTCACTTGTTTCCTGTTTCCTTGAGAGATGTTTTGTGCCACAACAACAGACCTGGAATGTATGTGATGAAAAGAATTTGCAACTACATTCCCACATGCCAGTGAAAGAGACTCAGAACTTGACCAGTAATGCCAGAGAAAATTATCCATGCTAACTCTCCAACTTATTTATTCATCAACTGTGCTTGTTTACACAGTGTATGAAAGAAACAAAATCTGGGAATAATAAAAAATACATTCAGGTAAGAAAATGAAGCCTGAATTGCAAGTGTCTAAGAAGTCATTGTTTCTATTTTTTTGATGACTGTGATAGGTGTGTATGTACAGACCTCCTTTAGATATTTTCCTTTAGAAAATATCACCTAAGAGCACCATTCTCCCTCTGTTATTTGTTCTTGAGAGTTGTTCTTCTCTGACAACAGCTCCTTTTTAGGCAAGCAATGTGAAACATCTGTGGGTGGATCTGAAGATTGAGCACATCTGCATTAGTGTCAGAGTGGCCAAAGACAAGAGCAGAGTCACACTCACTTCTTTCTCTGTTGTGCTGAAACGTTCTGCTTTGCTCTCACCCAAGGACTTACTCCATTTCAAGATTTGCCTTTAAGATGCACCACACCGCAGTGGCAAACACCTTTACCCATGACATAAGGAGTAATTTGTTCACCATTTTTCTAGAAAGAAGGCTAAAGCTGGACTCCCTATTGCTCCTATCTGGTTGAGCAGGCAGAGAAGATAATCTTGGGTTTACCTTTGTCAGCCACAGAGAAGTTGAGGAGAGACATATTTTATTTTAGAAATAGTTTGGGGGTTTGTATCCCAGATGCTGCCATCCATTTCCCCTGGGCTTTGACACCATGAGGCAGCACTCCAGCAAGGCAGTCTTGTTGCTCTCCATGCAGGAGACGGCATCCACAGGACATGGTGAGGTTCATTTGGCTCCACACAAACACCCAGGACATGGGAAGTCTGAGCTGAGCTGTCAGATGACTTAAATTGATGTTTCTATAACAGAAATCTGAACAACAAGCAGAATTGCGTGGAGGGAGGAGGGAGGGGGGTGTTGTTAAAATGGTGCTGTAAAGTTAAAAAAAAGTAAACGGTTACAGTGTTTTGTGCACTGCTATTTGCAGCATCATTAAACCTCCCCTGAAGCTTTGCTATTGAAAACTAGATTTAGCCAGGGCCCATTATGAGCCCAGACAACTGTACAAAATTGCCTGCTCTTTCCATATAATGATGCCTCAAATACTTAGACTGGGGTGCCTCAAATCAGGCATCTCTCTATTTACATTCCTAAATTAGAGTCCATTTGTTATTCATGACTTGCTTACCTGTGACAAATAGATTGGGTCGTTCATACAACCCATCTTATCCTTTCTCAGAGGAATTTATTGTCATTAAATATTCCTAATTTCCTTGCAGTGCACTGAACTTTCTGTAATGTAATCCATTCCAGAGGTTTTGACATTTCTACTTGTCTATCTCAGGTAGCACCTAAATATGAGAAAGGCACTAGCAAGAGTTGGGTTTTAAAAAATCCTCCTAAATATGTATCCAAATTTAATCAATTGCTTTTCATGTTTCTATAAAAACTCAATATTGGAATCAGTATGTGATGTTGGCAGAAGGTCAAGTTAGTTTGCTGAGGGATTACCTGACTGTATCCAAAGAGGACAGTAAAGGAAAACACAAAGCATTTAAAAGTATTGAAAATATATTGAAAGCATTTAAAATATATTTCAGAGATGAGGCATCAGGATTTTTCTTGCTGATTTTGCCAGTCAATCAGTCACCACTGAAGATGTACCTGTAGCAAAATTTGATCTGCTTAAGCCACTTTGTTGGTAACAACATTTTTGTTGTTCACCAAATAAGAACAAAGCTTTGAGGTAGGAATACGTGTTTTTTGGAAGGGAGGACATATTCTATCTTCCATGGTTTCTGGTGCTCCCCCCTGCCCTGTGTATCCCAGAGAGCTCAGGTGAGCCATGCTGGTGGTCATCTGGATGCCTTTCCTTCACAGCAGCGTGGCTAAACAATGTACAGCTGGGGAATGCATCTTCAGACCTCCAGAGAAAAGCAGTGATGGAGGCTTTTTGCAGTAAGGGATAGCTCCCTACAGTGCTACTTTTGGGATCTGCAAATTCCCTCCTTTGTGTTCAGATAGAATAAAATCCTTCCTAAGTCTCAGTATTTCCTCCCTGACCTGTGATGTCTAGTATTGGGACACAGATATGCTGATTATAAGGTCATCACAAGCTCCTATTGCTAGGGACTTTCTGGCTCTCTGCCAGGTACATCTCTCCCTCTCTGGGGAATGTCTGCATGAGTTCTGTTTTGCAGTACTGGAGAAGCTTTCCGTCTCCTCACAGCTGGACAACCCTGCCTGAATTTCCTCCTCCCCATCAGTCCCCATATTGCAACATCCATATCCAAATCTAGCATTTCTGATACTGTTGATGTAGGCAAACTCAGCTTTATATACACTTACTGGTGGTGTGACTGAGGTGCTGTAGGGCTTACAAGGCTGCGCTCCCACAAAGTCCACAGAATTCCCCTTTCACCTACCTGTGAACTTCAACCACTTCCCAGGTAACTCTCATCTCAAACACCTGCAAAACCCAGCCATCCCTTGGGGCATCATCTGTGACTTGTGCCAGGTGCCTGTGCTGGTACCTGCCACGTCCAGCATGCTCTCTGTTGTGCCCAGCAGTGGCCCCAGTGCTGTTCACTCAGCCCATCCTCTCTGGCCAGGACTGAGCTGGAGCCCCATGGCTCCCTGCAGCACTGCAGGGAGAGGGGCAGGGCTGTTCCTCCTTCCAGCTGCGGCAGGGCAGCAAAGCTTAGGGTGGGAAGGAAAATAGAGATCATATAAATCCAAAAAAACACTGTTTCTCCATAAAAGAATGACACGTTTCCTTCACTAGCAAAAGCTGACAACAGCAGTTTGCACAGCAGGAGCAACTCCAGGCTGCAGCACATGACAAAACAAACACACAGGGACAGTCCTTTCTCTTCTTGGTCAAGTACATGCTACTGTCCATACAGGAGGCTTGTTCTCCCTTCCTTGCAGCTACATACCACTGAAACAGAAAGTATGGGCTTATAAATATTGTGTAATTGAATCTTACTCTGTGTACTGTATGCTGTCAGTGGCACTGCCTTTTCTCCCAGCCACACATCTTTCAGCACTTGCTGCTGTGACTCCACATTAATACCTCCATCTGCTGCTGGAATGTGCACTCACATCAGCAGGTCCTTCCAGCAATAGCACTATTAAAAATAATGAAATGTCAGGTTGTGCTACTGTGGATCTAGATCCATTATGGAAATGTGCTGCGGGACGATAGCAGCCTGCAGCACATTTCTGAATCTTTCCCTCTGAAAGCCATTCGGTTTTCAGAGGGAAAGATTCAAAGAAAGACCTCTATGGTTTTAAATAGCACCTGGGTTCCTGTCTATGGCTCACCTCTGCCTGAGCAGCGCTTCTCCCAAAAGATGCACAGGGCAAGACTTCAGTGAAAGAGGTGCCAAACAAATCTTGCTTTTCTCACAGTCCTTCTGTTGGTAGACAGAACCCCTGCTATTTTTATCCACCAGAAGTGTGTGAATTAAAATGAAATGAGAGGAGGTTGTAGGCTCTAGAAGGAGCAGACTGGCATAAGATTTCAGGAGATTGGGATAAACAGAACTAATAATGTAGAAAATTAAAATGTAATGGACAGTGTACAGTCAGTTTTAAATACTGTTCACTATACTGCCCGACAGATCAATAATATTCTGTCATTACTGATTTCCACTGCAGATAGATGGAGTATTGGGGAAGGAGCAACTAAATTATGTCGAAGATGCAAGGAGCATGAACAGTCAGGTAACTGGAATTTCCATGCAATACATGTGCTTGAATTCTCTTAAAACAGGCTAGCCTGATTGCACAGACAAGTTCATTTCCATCTATATTATTTCTCTCACTGGGAATGCTCCACCTGCTTCCTCCAAATAATCACAGGCTAAATGAGATGAGCCTAAAGGAATGTAGGCTAGGCAAAGAAAACACTGCTTGGTAGTGGTGAGGTGTGAAATATCTCTGGAATTACATGCAGAAATGTTCTACCCATCCCATTTGATTTGAGCCTGTGCTGGTGTTACACAGAAAACAAATCTGTCTCTCCCTCTGTGATCCCACAGCATCTCTCGTGACAAGGATGCCTGGGCTGTGTCACTTACCTGTGTGTTGTATTGAATACTCACAAGTGCATACACACACACAGGTGGACAATAGGACCTAGCAGTGGCATACCAAGTTGGTTCTGAGCAATCTAGGATTCCAGAGGGAACCATCTTCAGATGCTTTTATAGCTCCAGGACCATGACCCCCTTACTGAACAGGGCTGACCCATTGCCCATTCACTATTTCTGTGTGTATAGAAGCAAAACATCAGAGCTGCATTGCCCTGCATACGCACTCTCTCTATTCCCCAGCCACAGCCATGAATAAAACAGACTGAACACGTGATTGCCATGAGAAGGAAGCAAAGCTGTCAACTTGTCAGGGATTTTGACTGAGCAACAACCCTCAGCAGCTGGGATACACCTGGTAGCCCATGCAGATAATCAGGCAACCATCAGCAACAAACACAGTGCAAAGCAAACATTCCACGTGTGCTTGAGAGCCCCATTCCTAACAGTCACGTATCTAAGCTGGGCTCTGTCATGTCAGAATGTTTATAGAGAAGAGTCAGCTCAGCTAAGTGGGGCAGTGCTATCATAAAGAACAGCAGAATCACAGCAGGTGATCATCATGATCATCAAGTAACTTCTTGCATTATCTGATGGTGGTGGGAATACTTATTTGACCAACTCCAGCCGGAAGCATGGGAAGAATATAATTTCTTGATTACTTGCAGCCACTGTTCCAAAACATTAGAACATACACATTCTCAAAAACTTTGTATACCTCCTCGACCCATTAATTTTTCTTCACTGTTAAATCCTAATACATCTTCAGTTTTGGTGATAAACCCCTGAAATTTAGTGACCCTCTAACTGGGCATTGCCACCTTTGCTGTGTTTTAGGTAATATGAAATATTACATAAGCATTTGTTACAGAAAGGGCAGGAATAGAACATAGGATGTCTGAATGGAAATGGTCTCTATATGACCCGTTCCAAGCATGTGATCCACGACCCCTGAAACCAAGCAAGTTTTCTTACCAATTTCAGCAGGCTTTGGGTGCAACTAAAACTCTTGCCGTGAAAGTAGCTGAAAAGACTTTAAATTAATCCAACACAGGCAACTATATCAAATGTCAGACTGAAACAGAATTGTAGCCATCGAGTGTCACCTTCATTTCATCTTTTAAACACATAGTGAGATATATCCCTATTAAAGGATCATATTATCCCTTCCTCTGTATATCACCCCTCAACATCACCCGTTAATCCTTTGACATTGGCAAGGGCAGTGTTTTCAAACAGCATCCCAAATCAGTGTTCCATCCCCATTACAGGCAGGCTAAGAACCACACAACATCCCCAGCTAACAGCAACCTAAGCTAAAGTTACAGCAGCAATACAAAAACACACTGTCATAAAATTTACAGTCATCACAGGCACACCCCCAGGAAGCGGGATAGATATCATTAAAAAACTGCTGTGGGATATGATAGTAAAAATAAGTCAAAGTTTGGGGAAGTTCTTTGGAAAAAGAGTAACACAATGACTTTATTCATAAGGATTTTATCAACAATAGCCATTGCCTTACAGACAACTTTAGACATGAGCTGCTTTGAGTGCTGAGTGGGAAACTGATTTTGCTTTCCACCGCTTATGCCATATTTTTTCTTTTCTGTGTAATTTCTATGTGTTCATATTTTGAATCATAACAGAACACTATTATTTGCTTGATGTCTCCACAAATGTTTTTTATTAAGCTGAGAAGAAACAGACTTCCAAGGTTTTAAGATACAGTTTCAGTTATTTCTTATCTAGAAATATGAAAAAATGATTTATGTGCATTTCTTTGTGGTTTGTCAGAATAACACTAAATTACAGAAAAATATAAGCAGGGGAAATCATCCCATCACTGTAAAATAAGGGACTAAATTGCATACTTCAGTGCACTCCTGTTTTGGCAGAGAAATTCTGAGTGTGTTCAGACATACTGACTGCTGTACTGGACTCTCCCCACACATACAAAATCACGACATAACTTTGATAAGAAATCTGAATGAATTCTTAACAAACTTGGAGTTTAAATATTGACTGGATAGTCATAAGCAAAGGGTTTGTAGGGGACACCTTGTTCTGTTCACTTTATTGGGAGTAAAAAAGATCCCATAATTAATTTTAGGTGGCATCTAAATAAGAAGTACTTAGTTCTCTGTCAAGAATAGTCCGCGTTTTGTGTTTGATCCCAGTTTAATCAACACTGGGGTCTTTTATCCAGTCCGGACAGGAGCCCACAACAACTCCTGTACCAATAGTGAGTATACCCTTGAAAATCAAAACTAGAGGTACATTTTAAGGAGTATGGAAGCCACTTAACCACATTTATATATTTTTTTAACATCTTCTTGCAAAGAAGATATGCCAGGAAAACATATAATGGTTCACCAACTTTCCATCTCATCTAGGAAACCCTCTAAAACAGCCAGCAGAAGTGAACGCAACTTCTTCAGTCAACATGCAGCATCTTCACACAGCATCTCTGAATGATCTGAGCCCTCTGCCCTGTGAAAGAAGAGGGGTCGTCAGGTGGTGCACAGTGCCTGGCAAAAAGGTGCTGCAGCACCATTGCCCCAGGGAAGCTGGGCTGAGGCAGAGTGTGACAGACACCTTGCAGAAACCACAATCTCAGAAGGTGAGATTCAGGGAAGTTGAACCTTGTATGCTGTAGAACACAAGTACCAACCAGACTGGCTCTAATCAAGTCCAAAGCCTGTGACAAACGCCAGCCTTGGTGGAGCACTGGTTGGGATAAATCATGTCAAGATGTCGCTAAAGCACTCACCAAAGCAGATTCCACACAAGCTGTGAGCAATAAATGAACTGCCTGTGCAAGAACGAGCTACCGAGGTTGAGGAGGTGCTACATCCTGCTAAATATGCCTGCCAAATAACCGAGGGAAAATGATGGAGTAAGGGGGACATTTGCTGAGCACTTACCAGTGCCACTGAGAGAGATGGAAAGAACACACCCCTAGTAAGCCACACACATAAGATAATACATGATTATTTTGAGCACTGTACAAATAAACAAGTCACAAACAGACTTTGCCCCAGCACAGCAGAGCCAGAAGATGCTGTGCCTGTAGCATGCCACAGACATTAACACTTTGTCTGCTGGATGGGAGTGGGTTGGTGCTCTGTCCTCTGGGCGTTGCTCCCAGACTGGCCTTTGCTGCTGAGCTGACACAGCAGCTGCTGTGCTTGGAACAAGACATCACTGACAGCACCCAGCAGCACATCACAGCTCCAGGGTGTCTGAGGCTGCAGTGCTGTAGACAGCTCGTCTATCTGTTAGTTTGCTGTTGTTCTCTCCTTCTTCCTACATGTAGACAAGGAAGGACCAGAGAGCAACAGCAAACTAATGACCAATTGACTCCTTCTTGCTGAGGAGTATGATTCTACCAAGTTCTGAATTTCAGTAGATTTGCTAGGACAGCATTTTTTAAAAGGGCAGTTCTGCTTTTCCCTGCAGAAATAGCATTTGTTTATACTTCAGGGTCCTACTAATGGCCAGGGACCCCCCATGAAAAACATATGCCTGAGACTATTCTGAGAAGCTAAAACATAAAATTACACATTATTTACACTAGTATTTTTGGTATCATCTGTCAACTGTTAACTGCAGAAGTTAGTCCAAATAAAATGAGGATGCTGTTTTGTTAATTTGCTTATGAGAAGTAATTGCAGTGCAGTGGATTATTGGTTACTGACAGCACAATAGATCATCTTTTCAGAGGGAATTATCTCCTTAGAAAGGTAACAGGGTGTCATGCAGAGCTCAGAAAGAGGCAGCTTTGAGAAAAGGACTAAAAAGGACTATGGTGAGTCTGGTGAGTCTCTCTTACAGCTTCTCATCGTAGCCAGCACAAAGTGCTTCAGAGAGAGCAGCAAGAGCCCTTAAAATGGGTTTTGAATCACTCTAGTGCTGAACAAGAACCTGTTTTAGCACAGGCAAGAGTGGTTCTGGACATGCCTCTTTCTGAGCAGCCAGTCACCATATAAAGATGGACAAGTGGGTGGGAGCAGCCACCTGCCAGTACAAAATGGCACCTCTGAAACCTGCTTGAACAACACTTCTTTATTCCCTCCTAGATTAGCATCATCCTGCTGCCCTGGGATTAACCTGACTGATCAGCACTGCTTTTATTTGCTAGTAAACTGCAAAACAGCTCAGATTTGCCCCCAGCTAGGATTTTATAGGATATGCAGAAAAGTCTCAAGAGGTTCTCAATCTCCACTAGGTCATGGCTACCAAAATTACTCAAAAGAAGTGAGATTCATTTCACTTCACTGTACGCATCTAAACGTTAATCATCTTTACCTAAGCAAGTCACCCTGGGCTCCCTTCTGATTCGGTGGAGAGAAATGGGCCCCTCCAAAAGGCAGCTCATTTCATCTTCCCTTCGAGGATGCCTAAGATGGATGAGATGAGTTGCCTTCTGGAGGTGTCTATTTCTCTCCATTAGCTATACGGAGAGCCTGAGGTGATGTGCTTGCACTCTGATGATTAATTCACAATGTCAGAAGCTAAAGGCAGATGAATCCCACGTGCAGTGCATCAGGATTTGAGCAGCCAGCCCTGCAGACAGAAGGGATGGGGTTACAGAGCACACTGTTGATAGCCACTCTGGTGGCTCCTTCTAGTGCTGCAGAGATGTACCTGGTGACATGTCCAATGACCACCTAGGAAAGAAATACCAACCTCAATGCAAAGAATGGATCAGGAAAGGAGAAGGGCAATACGTTAAAGAAAGACAAAAAGAAATGTGTGCAGATAGCAACCAACCCACAATTCCATGCTGGCTGTTTCCTGCCCAAAACATCATGGCTCAGCATGACCAGTTTTATCTAAATGATCCAGAACTGAAGTAAGGCAGACTGTGATAAGCCCACAAGATGGTCTCACACTAGTTTTCTGGGTGCATCCACAGTTCTGCCCTGATGGACATTTGGTAGACTGAACAGATGCGTGCACACAAACCTGAATGCATATGAAGTCTTTTCTGAAAGGCGTGTTCCTCTCCATGGCAAGACATTTCTGATATCTGAAAGGACGCAATTCAGCAGGCTTTACATCATCTACCTACAAATATGCCCAGGAAATCACTGATCAGGTTGGAGGAGTATTGCTGGGATGCAGTAAGAGATGATCCAGTTATGGTGATTCCTCCCCACCATGCAAGCTGAGTACTTGTCCCCAGTAACACTTTGTGGAAATTGAAGAGTCCTCTTATCACCACTCAGAGCTGGGCAGATAAGACACAAAACTCTCTTGAGTACCAGTCTGGTGCCATAATTACTGACTAATGCTGCCTCTGTAGCCTATCACAACAGTTTTTGGCAGTCATTTCAGCTCCTTTCACAGTCACATGAAATTAATTTAATTAGTTTTTAAAATCTAAAGAATAATGGGATTTAATTGACTTAATGTGAAACTTTCTGGGCTGTCACTCCACCCAGCTTCCGATCAACTTGAAATCATTCAGCTGTGAGCGACTGATGTTTGTGCCTTTCATTGAGAACACTTTGTCTCAGTTAAAATCCTTCCTTCCATGCTTAATTTTTGCATAATATTGCTTTTATTTTTCAGCCTGTGTTTTCATTGTCTGGTACCCTGGGTGAAGAGCTCTCCATATGGGATTGATACAGCCACCTCCTGCCCCAGAAGTTTGTTTTACCTGTAGCTGCAGTATGTTAGGGGAAGATGGGTGAGATGCAGAGTCGCTGCCTGGGACACACATCAGAATGGAGTCAGACAGCAAGTTGTTTTATACAACCATGCACATATCTAAATAAATACTAATCATGACGATGGCCCTGCTGAAGATTATGGCCCTGTCATGACTGATGTATGAACACATATCAGCCTTACCATCCTCCTCTAATGCCCCTACAAAAGTAAGAGATGTCAGAAACTCTATGGAAAGTCTGAGACAGAAGTCTTATTCAGAACTGATGACCATAAAAATGCTTGGAAATCTCATTCCTTTGTTGTTCAAAATTTGAGAAGTGTATTAGCACATCATTAATGAGATCCGGAGATTGCTCTTTAAGTATGTTGTCTTCTGGTCTCAGATCATGGAGCTCCCCAGCAGTCTTGAACAAACTTCACCAGAAAGTACCAGGACAGATCTCTAATTTTTCTGTCCCTTTGGTAAAGTGGGAGAGACAGGAACAGAGGGTTCATGAACAGATTTTTAAACCAACACTCCACACTAAAACACAAGTTTCTAAAGCTGTGCCTAACAATACCATTTCTGATTAGTGACAACCTCATGAGAATAAAGATGTTCTTTTACCTCCATTCTTCACATCTAGTTTTCCTTGCATCCCATGCATCCTTTCTTCCTTAGAAAAGAAGCCTTTTAAGACTCTCCTGTGGGATTTTTATCCAAATTATTTGGTAGTTTCCATCCTACCTAGTTTGGTAGAAAATCCATCATCAAAGTTGCATTTGACAAAGTTAACATTACTAACAGAAATTATGTCATTCGCAGAGGGAACAACTACTTGATTTTTAGTCATTGATGGCCTCTAAACTCTCTTTATGGTACTTCCATGGGGTATTTATCACTCTGTACAGTGTATACATTGAGCGACTCCATTCCCATGTGTTCAGACAGCGAGGAGCCAACGTTACAACCTCAAAACACGCTCGCAAGTCCACATGGTTCTCATTCCAGCCCCGCCTGCTCCAGGAGCGCCTCTCTGGCATCGGTCAGCACCGGGTGATCAGGGACGGACTGCGAAGAGCGGGCAAGACCCGAGCAGGCTCTCCCGGTTCCCAGACAGTCCCCGCACCAGGTACCAGCCCTCAGAAGCGCGCTGGCCACCTACACAGTTCTCTCGGTGCGGCTGCCCGCACAGGGGCGGGCTGAGCTCCAGCCGGGAGCGGGCTGATCCAGCGCCGCAGCTGGGCTCCAGGCAGGGCGACAGCTGCAGCCGCCCCACGCCCCGACAGGGCGAGGGTAGAGCCTCGGGCACGGGCCCAGGCAGCGGCCACGGCCGTGCCTGAGCAGCGGCAGNTGGGGGCGGAGCCGTGTTGCCGCCGCGGCGGAGCGGACCGGAGCCGCTGCATCCTCAGCTTCAACTTCATCCTCGCCCTGATCATCCCCCTCCCCTGGGCGCGACCCCGCCGGCTCCCCCCGCGCAGGGGGGCGGGAAGCAGCGGGCGCTGCCCCGGAGCGGCTCCGCACGGCGTTCCCCCACCCCGCCCGCGGCCGCCGATAAATCCCGGTGCCGGGGGCAGAGCGGCACTCGGTGGCCGCCGCGCTGCGGGAGGCGGCGGAGCCCGGTCCCCTCCCCGCGCGGAGACCCCGCAGGGGCAGCAGGAGGCGCAGCCGCCGGAGCTCAGGTGAGCGCCCGGGGCTGGGGGCGGCGGGAGGAGGAGCGGGTCCGTGTCCCCCCGCCCCGCACGCCGCTNCCGGGGGCAGAGCGGCACTCGGTGGCCGCCGCGCTGCGGGAGGCGGCGGAGCCCGGTCCCCTCCCCGCGCGGAGACCCCGCAGGGGCAGCAGGAGGCGCAGCCGCCGGAGCTCAGGTGAGCGCCCGGGGCTGGGGGCGGCGGGAGGAGGAGCGGGTCCGTGCGGGGGTCGCAGGGAGCCGCGGGGCGCCTCGTCTGGCATCCCCCGCTGCTGCCTCCAGGGCACCGGCTGCGAGGGGGAACCCCGCTGGCAGAGCGGCGGGCTGCCCTTAGGGGCTCCCTGTGAACCGTGAAGTTTTCCTTCGTGTGCTTTGAGGCGGGGTCCCGGAGGGCTGCGGGGCTCTGCCGAGGGCTGTGGTGCCGAGGGCTGTGGTACCGCGGGAAGCTCGGAGAGGGGACGAGCGGCGGGCGTACCCCACCCAGAGCGGCTTCCACGCTTTCCCGGCGCTCCCGTGGTCCCGGTAAGCAAGCAGCGTGCCCTCCCGGGCTGTCCGAGCATCCCCAGCCTCTACTCGTGATGTTGTGTGGTCCTCCCTAAAGCGCCTCTCAATTGGTAAAAATGTCAGTGCTCACCCCTTGCTTTCTCCCATCTGAGTCGGGGCTGAATGGTGAAATTATGCACAGGATGTGAAAATAGTTATTCTCAGTACTGTAAGAGGCAGACTGTATTCCTTGCTTCAGGAATGGACCTCCGGGGACATGAAATGCAGGTGTTGAACTGTCTATCTACCTGATAGTCCTTGTGACTCAAAACGAGCAGCAGGTGGAATCGAGACCTTCATCTGGCTATAGGCTGTACGGTCCTTCAGTATCTAGAGAGATGCTGAGCAGAGAAAAGGGCTAGTTCATTTTTATTGTTTGTAACCAACATTACACTTCAAGTTTGGGTCTACGGCAACTAAATAACATGTTATTAACCGGATATAAGGCATTCAATCGGTGTTTAGTTATTTCCTGGTGGCTGGCAGTCTTACAGAAAAAATTCTGAAATGTTCAGTTTCAAAGGATTGAAATTGCCATGAGATCATGCATTCAAAAAACTGGGGCTCTAAGTCAAAGAAAGAAAGAAAAAGGAAAAAAAACCACCAAATCTACACCTCTAATGATGCACTACTTTCCCATAAAGAGACACGTAAAAATAGCACCAACTTAGCAAAGTGCTCGTTAAATTCAAGTGAGGGCTTACATACCATGAGCTTCAGTGGAATTACTCAGAAGCTAAAGGCGAAGCTAAAGGCAAATGTGCTTCTGTGATTCCCCAAACCAGGGCTTAAGTACTGTTCATTGAAGTATTCAGTTGCATGAATCACAGTCATTCAAAAGTTCAAGGCAGACCAAATCAGGGAAAACATGGACTGAACCGCATTGTCAGCTTCTCTGCACAAGAACTAGGTAATCACCAGCCCTGTGGGTTTTTCCCGGGATTTTTTAGGAGGTCTCTAAGTATAGAGTGAGCTGTTCTTTACTGTCTTGAAATGCAGATTGCAATCTCCTAAGAGATAGTAGCCCTCCATGATCATGGATTGGCTTCAGCCTACCTTTGCATTTCAGTCATCTCTCAAACTTTGGGACTTGGGAGGGCACCTTTCATGCGATCTGCCCAATTTAAAAAATACAAACACACACAAAATCTCTTATGTGTTAAAATTATGATCCCCAATTCATTTATAAGCACCAAAAGCATAGATTGTCAGGCACCAGATACATAGAGAATTTTCAGTAACCAGAGTACTTGCCAGCATGAAAAAGGGACAATATTATATAATTAAGATGTCCAAAGAGTAGCATTTATTTCTAAATAGCTTGGTTCTTCTGCAAGGTACTCTTGGTTTCCTATGAAATTAGAGAAAATTGTACTTAACTGTTCCCTGTTTTTCCCCCTATTGACAAAGTCCTGTGTATGCTGAAATAATCTGTATCCTTGGGTATCTTCCCAGTCTTTTCAGGATGTAGATAAACATGCCTGTCTTAAGAGCTCTAATAAAGTTAAGATATGTATTTACTTGTATTGTTATTTAATAACTTCAGGAATGTTACAGACAGAGGCAGTGTTGGTTTTGCTGTTCTGAGCTTTAACCTGTTGCTGTTGATAATGTGCCGTTCTTGTTGTTGTTGGGGACAGTTTTTGGAGTTCTTATCTTTTTCTGTAAAATCTACCAGCTTCACCAAGTGGCCACCTAAAGACAGTGGATGTCAGCTTTAAAAACTGTGTTTCCCTGGTCCTGGTATTTTTGCTGAAACCCTGGTGCCCCTTGCTGGCAATTGCCTTTGTACGTGAAGAGGAAACTGGCAGTAGTACCTTTTCTGACTGAGGGGTTTGGATTTAGCATAACTTCTCTGTAAGAATATGTTTAAGACATAAGGATCTCTTCCAAGACACAAAGAAAGCAGTCTTGTATATTAAAAAGAGAAGAAAAAAATATCAACACAAACAGCAAGAAAAGCCTTAAATCAGTTGAAAGCTATTTGGAGAGTCATTGGTCAAACACAGGGAGCACACCAGGAGAAAGAAAAAGGTCACCAGGTCAAAATCATCTCCCTCGAATTACATTAGGTCTGTCTAACTAATCCCTGGCACAACTTGACTGAAAATACTTCTCTGGGTGTCCTTTGTAAAGTGACTAGTGTATTAAAAAGACAAGCACCTATTTCTCCACATGCTCATGTAAGTATATCTGTTTATGAGCAGCCCTCTCAACAGCATTTGGCCGGTGTAAAAGGAAACACCTGCCCAAGATTGTACTTCTGCAAACAGCTGGTGGATTAGCCCTTCTAAACCTTTTTACACAGGTAATTTTTTGCTTTTGACAGTCCTGGCTGTAGCAAATGTGGGGTCTGTGGAGATCACTGTGGTGGGAAGTTCAGCAGGTGCAGATGAGGTCAGAATTTGAATGTGGCTGAGGTGAAGTAGAGATGTGATCTGCAGAAGTGAGTTCAGGAAGGCAAGGTAGGGAGCATCATGGTGAGCTGGGAATAATCTGCTGCACAAATGTAGTATGGGAAGCAGCTTGCCTGCTACCAGTAAAAAAAAAGCAGTGCCGAGACAAAGCCAGACTTTTCACAGTGCTGCGCAAGGAGGATTGCACCCTAAAAAATATGTGGTGGGAATTGGTCCCACAGCTCCATGTTGGTGGGGTCTTGACTGAAGGAGTCTGCCACTTGGGACACAGCTGTGAATTACTGGTGAGGGTGCAGAGAAGGGCTTAAAAACATGGTCTGAGGGAGATTATTCAGGCTCTTTAACCTCAAGTGTCAACTGCAGCAGGATGTGCTTGTAGCCTCCAGATTTGTAAGTCTGCTCCAAAAGGGAGGGAGCTACCTGCTCCCTGTGCAGCCAGTATGGACTCAAGACCCCTGTAACCAAGGTGTTGGACTGCTAAGAAACTTCCCACAGGGAAGCAGCAGTTGTACTCCTATCCAGGCAAGGAAATACCTTGAGAGTCACAGGGTATATCCTTAGGTATCCTGGGCTTGGGTAGGACTTGGCAAGGGAGCTTTTGTAAAAGCTAGGAGCTATTCCTACAAATGGATATTTTTCTTTAGTCCTATGGACAGCAAAGTCATCTTGGGCAAAACAGTTTGGGCCTCTAAATTATTTAGAAACCAAATAAGCAATCTCATCAGCCCCAACATCTAACTTCTCTGCTCACATGGAACTACCCTTTTCCTTACTGTTTCCTCAAATCCAGAATGGGAATAAGAAGCCAAAGTGCTGAAAATAAGGCCACCCTATTGAAGGTAAGGCTTAATCTTACACACAGCAGTTGCCAAGGCTGTGGCTTCTGCATGGGGCTCTCTAAATGCCAGTTTTCCTTCTGTTATCTTTGCCCAGCTGGCAGTGTCTTGGCAATACATTACCTGCTCTCCCTGGACCTGCAGGGAAATGCCTCACCACGTGACTGCTTGGGGGCAGGGGACATGTCCACTCCTGCCTCTGCTCTGGACACCATCCACGTTGCCAGAGTTTCCTTCTCCATCACCTATAAGCACCCATTGCTGGGCATTTCCCTTCTCAAAGGGCCTGTGGGACACGGGGTACAGCTTCTTCCTGCTCAGCCCCATTCTTGCAGAAAGACACAAAGGGAAATCTCTTTTGGGAGCAGGTAAATCAAGTATTTGTCTGTTGCAGAAGCTCAAAACAAAATTGCCTTTAAGGGTCACCCATGTTCTTCCAGGGGTCTGTCTGGGATCCTAAAAATGAAGGAGTTTTTGGTAGCACCCAAACCATTATTCAGTCTCTGCAATACTATCAAAATAGATGCAGTGGTACCATATCAGCAGCTCATCAAATACAATTTAAAATGTTTGGGGGGCAGCATATTGCTAGTCCCCAGCATTGTCACTTGGTTACTACCACTGGAAAGCCTGCTCCTTTGCCCTTCTGGCCAAATGCCATGGCTTCAGCCTGGCGGGGAACAGGCTGCGCCGAGACCTTAAGCATCGCACTTACAGAATTATCCCTTTTTTCCTGCAAGACTTTTCAAGTTCAGCTATCCTGGAGGAATATCATGTTGACAGCTTCTAATTATGCTACTGGCTGATTTACCAATTTATGCTCTCTTAAGAGCTAGAAGTCAAGGAAGGCCAGGAAAGATCCCTTTCCTGAGCCCACATTTCAGTTGAAGTGCCACCTCTTTGGCAGAGCCTTTCAGAGGAGAGGAGTAACACACATCCAGTTCTCCAGGATGGATAGCCCCCAGTCCCAGCATGGGCTACCTGAGCCCTTGACTGTTTTCTGTCGCTCCAGACCCCCTCTTTTTCCCTCTGGGTGTTTTTGCCACTGCCTGTGCTGTGGCAATATCTCACAATTTTTGACTTTCAGTCCAGGGCCCAAATACACTGACTAGCTCCAGACCACCTCTTTTTTTAATCTGCTTGGAAAGATTATGGTTTATACTTATAGCATAAGCAGCACAAAAAGGCCGGAGTTATAGACCTACACATTTATTTACTTTGAGATTAACATATTCCTCCTCACAAGCTAAATTAGACAGATATTCCTATTAAGGTTTTAGTGGTTCTGGTTTATTTTTTGTTTCTTTTTATAATCAAGCAGGCCAGGCAGGCTATCTGCTACCCCAGACAGCGATTGCTACCTGCCCTGCTGCTCTGCTCTTTTGTCTTTTTTTTTTTTTTTTTTTTTTTTTTTTTTTTTTTTTAATACTCATTACAAATACTCATATAAATACCCATTTCAAACTAGGATAAGAGCATACAAAGGGGGTCCCACATAGCAAAATGCTCCCTTTAACTGTGTCCCTTGGGCTGGACCCTGTGCTGCTTCTGTCTTCCACTGTCTTTCCTGTAGGAGACAAATTTGAAGCCAAGCATAGAAACTGAAAAGCACCATTCAGAAAGATTTATGATCCTGTTTCATTAGGGATGCATATGTGGAATTATTCTCTGCCTGAAAGCACTGACTCAGAGCTCACATGTAAATTGCCAGGATAATTCCACTATTCTGTGTTTCACAGAATTGAATGTTCTGTGCCTTGCTTCAAGTGCTTTGTTGATGAAAATCTTTCCATTTTCTCATAGAGGGAGTTTTGTAGACTGTTGAGCTGTAAGTACATTGTCTTGACTTACAAACACACAATGACTGCCGGTCAAATTAATTTCTTAATTTTAAACTGGACAGCTTCCTATCAACACCACTCTGTTCTTGCAGTAATGCTTTTGAGTAGTAGCATTTCCCATATGTGTGAAGTTCTGCACAGGGGGAGATAATTGGAATTTAGCAAAGCTGTATCCATGTTGTGTCTTAGCTTCATATCCCAAAATACCCAAAGGTGCAAAACCTAAGTTGGCTGCCAAACAAAACCCTGTCATGAGTGAGGGTGATCATGATATACAGGCCAGATTCACAGGTTTATACAGCAAATAATTTTGATCTATTTACAATGGCATTTCATTAAAGGACATTAAAACAAAGTGCTTTTTAAATTGCTGCAATAGGTTAGTAGTTAGCATCCAGTTTGGAAAGTGAGAGAGGTCTGAAATGGATTACAAGCAGGCACACATGTTTTGTTTATTAGATATTTTCCTACCGATTCTGCCAAACTTGTTAGGATAAGAACAGTCTGACCAGAGTGAAGTTGCTCAGCTGGGTACAAGCTGCACCCAGCTCTGACACAGCTTGCTGTCTTAGCTGTCACTTGCTCAGGTGGTTTTCCATACAATGCATGTTTCCTTCAGTTGTGACATTCAAGTGTCCACTTTTCTCTTCCTGGTGAGACTAATGCCTTTCCAGCTGTTATATTTCATAGGCCAGCATAAAGCAGGCAAGTGGTCTTGCAGAGTGGTAAATATTTGATAAAACTGCTTTGCATGGTGTGAGTGTGAACTTCACAATGCGGACAGAGCTAAAAATCAAATTATGCTGTGCATTATCTTCTTGAATTAAGAGCCAAGATAATCACTGGTTTTGTTCACTGGACTGAAACAAAAATCTGAAATTCCTGAATAATTGGACAAATTATACATTTGGGGCTGGTATGAATAGGAACACTCACCTGAGTTACAATTGTACTTTCCTGCTTTATGTGTATATGAGCCTTTCTCTGGTCTGCATTTCACACAGCAGCTGTTTGCTGAGCCTTAGGTGAGCTTTCAGGGATATTAAAAGACACAGTGTTCCTCTGAAAAACAGCAATCATCTTGTCCATGTAGGAATTCCTCCCGTGGTTCCTCAAAAAACTCAGCCACTGGGCACAAGGAAGGGCTGAGGGAGGTCTCATTTGCTCTTTGAGCCTTTTGCTATTAGGGAGCCTCTGGTATCCTTATTTGGATATTTTCCAGTTGTCAGGTAACATATGGACACAGAAGAAAAAGCCCACCTCTTACAGGGGAGAACAAAACAAACCAAAAAAAAATTAGTAAGAAATAGTAATAAACTCTTATTACAGTATAAGAAATAGTAGTTATCTAAGATCCTTACAATCTGTGCTTGAAGAAGACTTTCTGTGAAGGGACTGTGCTGCCAGACTGAGCCTCTGTGGGATCTGAGGGGTCCAAAATGCTGTTTGGCCTTAACAGTAGAGGTGCAGTCCTAATTGCTCCTACTTGTGGAGAAGTTTGGAACGAGAAAGCAGGGAAATTTCTGCATAGACTTTTTATTATTACTATTGTTAAAGAAGTGAAATGAGCCCTGCATTTAACCTCTTAGTTATGTTGATCTCTGTCCTGAGGAGTTTGAAGCAAACACAGAATTTCTCTTCTCCCTGATAGCTGCAGAAGTGTCTGTGAAAGACACCGGAAATGGAGAAATCTTCCATGAACAGCATTTGTGTCAAATATGCTCTGAAACGTTCTCATATTAAATGGAAATTGACACTTCTTCATGGCTTAGTGTAGTCCAGTTGTCTCTTAGAAAAGGCTACGGTATTTAGTGTTAAAATATCAGTTTTCAGTCACTGTTGGTTTTGGGCTCTGACTTACGATTAAACATACATACTAAGCTGCTAAATGTAAATACATATCATACAAAAGTCAAGCTTGCTTGTTTCCCAGGTATTTGATAATAGAAGTGTTTGCAGACGCGTCACTAAAAAAACACACACACAAAAACAAAAAAGGAGAATACTTGTCATATTTCATAGAGGAGGAAAAACGCTTAAAACTAGATACACTAGAGACTTAAGCACAGCTTGCTTTGAGGCAAGTTTGATATGTGGGTGGG
>VYZR01120313.1:283-13473 GCA_013400675.1 Oxylabes madagascariensis | reverse complement strand
ATTTGCATAAGAAAATTATCTTCCATCAAGTAGGGTTTTACTGCTTGTGTTTTAATACTGTAACAGCCTGTTAGTATGGAGATAATTAAAGGGATCCTGTAAACTCTAATTTAATCTGAAAGTTACCCTAAAAAAATAGAACAAAAACTGGTATGGAATGTAGCACTCTCCTTAAATATTCTCATAAACAAAAGGGGGAAACGCTTTAGTGAATTTAAGGCTCAAGAAGCTAAAACAAACAAAAATCACTAAACCAGGTACTGCATTACCAACAGCAGGAAAATACAGAATCATGGAATTGTTATGGTTGGAAAAGACACGAGTCCAGGTTGTGTAGCCCAAGTGTTATCCCTGACCCAGNAATCTGAAAGTTACCCTAAAAAAATAGAACAAAAACTGGTATGGAATGTAGCACTCTCCTTAAATATTCTCATAAACAAAAGGGGGAAACGCTTTAGTGAATTTAAGGCTCAAGAAGATAAAACAAACAAAAATCACTAAACCAGGTACTGCATTACCAACAGCAGGAAAATACAGAATCATGGAATTGTTATGGTTGGAAAAGACCCGAGTCCATTTCCTCATGGTTTTGTTGATGGTGCCTCTCCACATGCACCACATGGGGGAATGGGATTAACCAAATTCTGTGTGCAGGGATCACTGCAGCAAATGCTTCTGCCTCAAGGAAAGGGGAAATAAATGAGAGAAAGAAATGAAAGAAATAAATGGAATAGAAAAGGGTTAATGGAGTGATAATTGAACAGGAATTTACACCAGAACAATCATATTTTTTGGTCAATACACTTGTTTGTAAATAGAAAAATATTCTCCTATTTCATTTATTAGGCCCAAAGCAGAGTTGTCTCTCTCTGTGTTGAAAGAGTGAATTATGAACAGGGAAGAAAAGTGGAGCAGAATAAAGCAAAGTAGCTGATATCAAAGAGATGAAATATTCTATTCAAGATGTTACAATCTTCCCTCTCATGTTATTCCGACTGTGTAAATGCTTCAGAGGTTCACACCAATAGCTCAGGGAAGAGGAATTCTGTGTGATTATCTGGGCAGCCTTTCCCAGGAGCTGCGAATGCCTGTGCTGAGATTCCCACCCCAATCAGCTCCATGCACTGTGAGGAAAACCCAGCCCAACATTTTCATTTGTGTCTGCAGGTTTTCTGTAAGTTTGAGTAAATTCCCTCAAAAATTATGTCAGATCCAGGCAATGATTTTGCTGAAGGTTGCACGGCGGGTTATTGATCAAACCAGAAATGTGATATCCCTCATTCATTCCCATCTCAGGTGTTTGGGCTTTTTAACACTGACAAAATTTTCTGGAGATGTTCCCCAGTAATCAGAGAAAACCACAGAAATGGCTTTTTCTGCTTTGTTTGTTTGATTGGTGAAACAAAGGCAAACCTCTTCAATCACAGTGGTTAAAACAGATGTTCGTCAAGAAACCTCTCCTGTGAGAAAGAATGGATAAACACAGGTACAGTTACAAAAACATTTCTCTTGTTTACAGAAAGTCGCCTGGGAAAAGAATTCCCAGAAACCAAAACATTTCAGGCATTGGAAATCAGGGCTACATAAAACCAGTTTCCAATCATTCTTTCCCTCCCCACCCTCACATCCTGCTGCTCTCACCAGAGGCCCCTCCCTCCACCTTGCCATTGTTTTATGATGGATGCATTTTCTGGGACCCTTTGTGTCATTTGATCATTGATCACTTCTCCCCTCTCTCCACAATGGATGTGCCAATACCAATTAATCTTGAACCACTTGTTATTTTGTGACCTTTAGAAAGGCCACGTCTCATGATTTATTTGCTTCTGCTGGGTGCGTTCAGAGATTGCTTTGCCGTGGGAGAACCAGGGGCTTTCTGTGATTTTTAAACTCATTTCCCCCGCTCCAAATGAACCCCCATCAAGCCATATTGACATTCTCACTCGGCTGGAGACTGGTAAATGTTATCTGGAGGACTGTTCTGTTTGATTTCCTAATTTTAATTGCTCGAGGCGATTCCTCCAGCATTTAAATCAATTACAGAGAAGGAGGCTCGCAGGCAGGGCAGAGGGAAGGTGGTCCTGCTGTGGGGAGCAGCAGGGTGAGGGATGGAGCCGAGGATGGGGTGGGAGGAGGCAGGTGTCAGGTGCTGGGGAGGTGGAAGGGAAGGAGCAGAAAAGGAGGAGCTTGTGGATATCTTCATGTGGAGAAGCAGAGCTCTGTTTTTAAAAGGTAAGAACTTCTTGAGGTTTTTTTTTCCTGATTTTTTTTCTCTATCTGGTTTCAAGTAAATAATTTATTGCTTTTCCCTGCTGTTTTAAAATTCACAATTTAATAGTTTTATGACATTTCTTCTTCTTTTTTATTATTTTTTTTTTTCAAATAGATGAAGTAATTATAATATTTCAAAACTAAGTTGCCCTTTTTAGGTCATTTTTTAAGAAAAGGACCATTATCTCCTCTCCTGGGTAAGTACAGCTATTCATGATTTTATGTTAATCTGTTTCTCCAGATTGTAATAATCATGTTCTATTTCTATATAATTCAAATAGACTTCACTGGAGAGATCTTTGCCTGGAGGAGCTGGAGAGGGCAAATATTAATATAAATTTTACTATTGGCAACTATTGCTATTTGACCCTCTCATAAGTTCTTGTCTGTCCCTTCCGGGGGATCTGCAGTCCATATTTTTGACTGACTCGCAGAAAATTAAAGTTAAATGTCAGCCCACCAGAGTATGGCTTTGAAAGTCAGAGGTTTCATTTCTTTCAGACCTCATATACTCATCTCAGTATCTGGCATCTTGCTTTAAGGAACATTTTTACAATTTATTTATGTAAAATGCTGGAATCAAATCTATTTTTACATAGTAAGAGGAGCACCATGGGCCATAGTTTGAAGTCCTGTCTCAAAAGAGAAATTATAAATGGAAATAAAATCACTTGTCTGTGAACAGAACATTGATCAAATCCATACCAGCTGTGGATCTGTTGTATTCAATGAATGCCAAAGCTCACTTTGAATTTTTCAATCCCAAACCACAAGATTTTGCTGTTCACACCAGAGGAGAATTCTGTAAAGGTTGTTTTTCTTGCTGGGATTTAGCCCAGATCAAAGAATTCCAGGTTCAGGCAGTGCCTCAGCGCCTGACAGCCAAGAGTCACCTGAGGAGAATGAAATGCACCCAGGCTGATGAAACCCTTGCTCCTGGTGATGCCCATGAAGGGCTGTATCTGGGGGTTATAGGCATCAAACCAGTTTGAGCTGAGCGAAGAATTCCAATAATTTATCCTTGCAGGCTTCTCCTCAGAAAGGTAAAGATGAAAAAATTATTGGCTCCTATTTTGTTCTCCTGGATACAAAAGCTGAAAATCTTAAATGGAGTTTAAAAAGCGTGTACAAAGCCCACCTTATAAATAATCATCCTCTAAATCAGCTCCAGGCACACTCTTCTAATGTCCAAATGGGAAATCTGCAGCTGCTTTTGCTGCCTGGCCAGGTGAGGATGGACTTCCCCCTCTGTTTGTCTTCATTTTCCTAAGGAGCAGACAGATTTTGCTGAAAGGGGTGAATAAGCCATTGTGGGAAACCTTGACTTGGGATGGGGAGGACACATAAAACTCTGACTATTCCTGGAATGGTGCATATTTTGGTGGCATTGCTGTCATCAGGTGTTGGTGGGCATGAAGGGATCCTGGGGCCTCTGGACAGGGAGCAGGGGAGTTAAAGCTGAACTCAGGTGTCCAGCACCAGCTCACCTGCACTAACAGCTCACCTGCACATTCCTGCTCCAGACAAGGATGAGCTCATGCAGCCCCACCTTGCTTTTGTTTTGTGTTTTTATTTTCTCTTTTGTTAAAACCTTTTGCTTTTCAGAGCACACTTGATCAATCATGTCTCTAGTTATTTTAAGCCGTCTCTGAGAAGTTGCTGGCCAGCCCTCAGAACTTGATACACCTTGGTGGGGCTGATAACATCCAGAATTGTATCCTGGACAAATGTGCTCCAGGCTGAGAGAGGTGCCAGGCCGGGCACACGTGGAAGGGAAAGAATTGCTCCCACACGCTGAGTCGTGCTGGAAAAGAGGAACTTTATTTACATCTTTGACATTTTATAGAATTCCAAAGGTGACAGTGGATTGGAGGGTGAAACTGCCACCCCTCCAACACACTGGTCAGACCAACAGTCTGTCAACTCTCTCCTCCTCTATGAAAATATGAAAACAAACCATTTGTTGATACTTAAAGTGTGGGAAAGATCTTGATATATATAGAAAACATTTCTTCTCAGAAAGGCTGCGCGGGCGACAGGCACAGCCACGCCCTGGCTCAGCAGAGGCAGCTCATCTGTGTCCCCACCTCTTGGTCCTCTCAGGAAATGATGAATTTAAGGCCTCCATGAGGACAGGAGCCTATTTCAGCTCTGGGTTTCCTTATTCCCAGTTAAAAATTCCTCTCCCTCTCTCACTGATCTCTGACAAGGGTGATGGTTAGGAGGCAGAGACTCGTGCACCTCTGCAGGCAGAGGTGATTTCTGATCCTTGGTGTCCTTCCAGGGCACCAGTCCAGCCCATCCTGCCCAGTGGGGTTATCCTGAACCAGGAACGTGGCACTGCAGCCCTCTGCTAACCCTAATTCATCCTGCATGTTCAGCTCATTTCTTCTTTTTGTGTTTCAGTCTCGTTCATATCACTCCACAGCAAACTCTTGCTTTTTTTGGCAATATGCCCAGGCTCTGGGGAAAAAAATAAAAAATAAAAAAAATAGGAAGAAGAAAAAAATTCTTAGATTTCCCAGCCGTCCAATCCACAAGTTAAACTTCCAAACTACTGCTGTCATTTTAAAGGCAGAGGAGTTTCCACCTCTCTAAAAACAGACAGCTCTGTACTCCTATAGTGTTTGACATTTTCTGTGCAGCAGATATTGACTCCAACATTCCCTTGACAGAGCACAAAAATTCATTTTGTGAATTGTATTGACAGCCTAAGTAGGCTCTTTCTTCTCCCTTGAATAAGCTTCTCTAACTTATTAACTCAGCCTTGAGGGGTTTGAATATTTACATCCAAAACTGCGATCTGTTTACAGCCTGACATGTATTTTGATATTCAGGAGACATGGGATGAAAGTTCCCATGAAATCAAACTGCTGTAAAACTTCCCAGAGCTCCCCAGTGATCAGGAGATGTCCTTGTACAACAGGCCCTACATCATCATATGGAAAATCAGCTCCAGGCACACTCTAAAGTGACAATTTCCTCATTTGTCATGATTTTCAATCCCCAGAACAAGCCTGCCTTGTGATGTTGAGGTGAAAAAATGGGAACTTTAGAAATTCACTTCAGGAAATTTTATCTGATGAGAAAGGAACTTTGATTTAATTGAAATAAACCCCATGATTTTTTACCAGAAAACTCACCAATACTGCAAACACCCCTCACAGCCATGCCTCTACTTCTGATGACAGAGAAAACAAGTCTTCAGGATTATTATTTAATGAATCATAATTTGATTAAAACTTCTTCTGCATCCTACCTTTAACAGCACACCTGGAATATGTCAGCTCTCCCAAGGTGACAAGTTTGCCAAAGAATAAAAATTCAGGTTTCATAAGTGATGAGCCAGATTTCAGAGGACTCTGTCTCAGCTCATTTGGACCTCATTCCCCAAACAGACCAAGAGAAGTTGGGGTTTTTTTTGGTTTTTTGGTTGGGTTGGTTTTTTTTATTTTTTTGCTTATGGAACCATCCATATGCGCCGGGATAAATGAAGACGAAAATTGGCTGCCTTTTCTAAGGCTAATTCAAGAAACTTCCAAAGTCTTCTGTTCTTGCTACTGATCCATCAGCGTTTTCATAAACCAACTGTTTTCTCTTCAAGCTGCGGTAGGTTCAGTCAAATTGGATAAATCTGTTCAGATTCTTTTTAATTGGGAGAAAGTGAGGGAACAGCCACTCTCCCTTAAAATCTCCGTGGTGAAGCGCAGCTGTGGCAGCCAGGGGAGCTCATTAAACCCCATCCAGAGTTTTCCAGACTTGGGCCAAGCGTTTGTCTTCCAACCTGCTGCTCCCTGTGAAAATTCCTGCTTTTTCATGGAATTAGAGATGGAGATTTTGGTGAATCCCTGTTGGATCTAATTTCCAAATAACGGGAGATGTTCCTTTATTGCAACATCAGCCCCAGCACAGAGTGAGACAATTGAAAGATGGCAGCAGCTCACGTCCTGCCAACAGCAGCCAGAATTCTCTGTCTTACAAGGCCTTTTAGAAGCTTTCTAACCAATAGTAAATCGTTAAAAATCTTACAGGCATCTGCATAAACCAATTAAAACTACACATTTACCTCATATCTAACAATAGGCGCTTGTTTCATGTTTCTCGCTGCTCAGGAACTTTATATACTCTTCTACAAACNGCCCGAAATTGTCACTCTCGTGTTGGGTGTTTATTGATGGTTAATTGACTGCTGACCTTTGCCAGGACTCTGTTCAAGGAGCTGGGAGTGATACCAGGGGATAGTAAATGAAAGAAATTGAAAAGCAGGTGAGAAAAGGTAATTCTAACAGTTACATTTAAAGCTGTTTTTTTAGATAAAAACAAAGGTTAATATCAAACAACTCCTCACCCCCACTGCTTTTCCTATAGATATTTCAATGTGCTCCAATATAAAAAAGAAAGTTTTACGTACTCTTCTTCTTCACTGTGATTTACTTGTCCTTGATTGATTTTTTTTTTTTAAATGGATGAGCCAGCTTTCAAAGTCTTGAGAATGATTTAATTATTACAGCACACAGGGCCACAAATCAGATTTAAGTTTTTTTTGATATAGTTTATGGAATAAACCAGTGAACAGATGCAGAGGATGGAAAGCTGCTGGTACTCAAATCAACTAGATGATTCTGCAGGCAGAAGATTCCCCGCAGACCTTAACTGAAAGGTCAGGAGGCAACCTTAGTATGTCCCATTTAATCCAATGTCATTGGGATAAATGTATTGTAACTGTGTGTCTGTGGCGTATCAGGAGCTAAAGAACTTGCAGTGTAGAAACTTGCAGTGTTCTGACTATATTCCCAAATAAAGCTATGCTACATTCAATAAAGCAATTACATAAAAAGCGTTATAGTCAACTTCAATTCCAATACCAGCAGCATGATCAATCATTTTCAATCCAAGGGATGGTCTAATCGCTTTTCGCTGCTGCTTTGAAAGGTTACATTACTCAGTTATCTTGCAGCTGAGCAACCTTTTCATGTTTGCTTCATGTAGGATTTTATAAATGTTCTTTCTTTTGCTCTCAGTGTTTTGGTATGGCCCGTTTAGTGAAAATTAAAAAATCTCCCTAACCTTTCCTTATCCCAATAACTTTTTACAGTTCTTAAACCTTTTTGGAATAGAAGACCTAATTGTCATGATCAACAAACATGATTTTTTTTTTTTAGTCTGTTTCTCTTTATGAAATCCCTTTTTTGCTCCTGGTGCTGATGTCGCCACTTCTCTTTCAGTGGAATAAGCATCCTGCATAAGTAATCTCATCTGGCTTCCTCCTGTGCTTGTTCCTGTGCACTTCAAAGACTTCTGTTCCCTTGGCACAATCCAGCCTGGAGTCTGACTGGCTCAGTTTGTTGTTCAGAGTCATTCCTGTGACCAGCAGTGGTTTCTCTCCCCTCTCCTGTGCTTCGCTCCCGGTGCGTGGGCAGCGCGCTGCAGGCTCCGTTATAGATGTCTGCTGGGGGCCATTAATTGATACTGCATAGGAAACACTATTGAATTCCTTCCTTAAGCAGGTAATTCGGGAAGTAGTTAAGGACAACTGTGTTAGCATCATTAGGACAGTACCAGTGAGTTGGTTCAGTGCAAAGACAGACATGAGAGAATGGGGAAAGGATTTCCATCAAGCTCTCCTTTTGCTTCACCTCTCAAAGATAACAGGTGTAGGACTGATAAAGTGCCAGATGTTTCAACTTCTTAACTTTTTTTCTATAAGTTTTATATAACGCCCTTGTTGGATCTATTGTTTCCAAATAACAGGATGGGACTGCTGGGAGATGTTCCTCGAACTTTATTGCAACATCAGCCTGAGGACAGGGTGAGACAATTGAAAGATGGCAACAGCTCACGTCCTGCCAACAGCAGCCACAATTCTCTGTGTTACAAGGCCTTTTAGAAGTTTTCTAACTAATAGCAGATTGTGAAGAGCTTACAGGCATCTGCATAAACCAATTAAAACTACACATTTACCTCATATCTAACAATAGGCGCTTGTTTCATATTTCTCGCTGCTCAGGAACTTTATATACTCTTCTACAAACAAAGCACAAAGCCTCATTATAAATCTTTTCTATTCTCTTGCTTAGCATGTTTCTTAACATATTTTTCTACTTGCTGGAGCCTAACTCTACACAGCACAAAAACACAGTCTTATTGTTCCATGTCCTCATTCTTGTATCTTTTCAACTCTAGGCTTAACTCCACACTGCTGTGGGAGTTTTTTGCTTTTTCTATTTCCCAGATATCCCCGTTCCCTGCTCAGGTCTTTGAGTTCCTGAAGAGGGTTCCATGTTAGGGTGGTCCTGGGGCGTTTCTCCGGGAAGAGCTCTTCTCCCCTCCCAGCTCTCCCTCACCTCTCAGGTTTTCCCTCCGTCTCAGGCTTTGTGCAGCAGGAGCTTTGAGCTGCCTGAAGTAGAAATCTTATGTTGCACTGATGCCTTAAGTTTGAACTTCCATGTATTTCCGATTCTGTGCTGCCCAGGGGTGCAGCTCGGAGCTCACACTCAGTGTCACTCAGCTCCGCACAGAGCAGGGACACAAAACAAATCCTTTTCCTGCTGCACACCAAGGACAACTTTCAGGCCCAAAAGCACAAACAAGGGTGGGCTGAAGGGAGGAACAAGAAGGATGGGACCTCACAGCCTGAAGCTGAAACTGGACAATTAAACCCCAATATGCAAATAGACCAAAACTGATAAAAGTGTGAGACCTCGTGACCGTTTGTCCATTTTGTGTCCATTTTGTGACCATTTTGGGTCCACCTTGGGTGTATCCCTGGCCAGGCTCTGTCCTGCCCAAGGTGTACCCTAGAGGCCGTTCAATAAATATCTGCTTTATTCTCCGGCTCTGCCCAGTCTCTGTTCCAGGTCAGCCTTCCCAAGGCATCAGCAGCTCTGCAGAGAGCACTGAGCAGCAGCATCCTGCAGTGACTGCTGGCTGAGTTCCCCACGGACGGAGCTTCCCGACCTTTTCCCCAGGGCACAGCCCCTTCTGCTCCATTTAGGCTCATCTGTCAGAAGCAGCTCGGCTCTTGCAGAGCTGGAGAATGAGAAGCTGCTGAGCTGGAGAGTTTCAGTGCTCCCTTCTCTCCCTGAAGGCAGGAACTGCGGGTAGCAGTGGAGTGCCCTGAGTTTCCTGGCTGGCGTCGAAAATTGCTGCTGGAAATTCCGAATCGTTCTCTCCTCTCCCACCTCGAGGGCCTGGGGTTGCTGCTGCCATATTCCTGAGTAAAATCAGAGTTTGGAATGAAGTTCTCACATTCCTAACTCCCAGAATGATTAAAGGATAAAAACAGTTAAAGCTGTGGAGTGGCTGCTGTGAAATCATCTGATCTCTGCAGCGTCCTTTGAGGGAAGAAAAGGGAAATCCAAACAAGCAGCAACATCTAAGAGACACTTTCTGTTCTGCAGAATACACACTGTTAAATACATCTGTGCATCGTGAAAATGAAAAAATCCTGACTTTTTTATTTATAACCCCCTTTGATGTAAATACCATCCCACAGATTCTCGTACAGACCCAGTGTGTTCGGAATTGTGGGGGAGTGCAGTGTTTGCTGCACAAGTTCCCAGGAATCAAAACAAGCAATTGAGCATCAGGGAGGAACTGAAAGCCTCCTGTGCCAAAGGCAGACAGGGGGTAACCAGCTGTGGAGAGATCAGGGGAAACACTGCGGAGATGTTTAAAAATGTACAAGTGCAGGGCTGAAATCCTGCCACCAGCACCCAGGGAACTCCAGGAGTGAATCCAGTGGGACAAATCCTCCAGCCCAGAGTGGAGGATCAGCAAATTCTGAGTTTACCAACAAATCCTGTGTGGCTGCTGGAGTTCCATCCCAAATATCCCATCCAATGACCTGAACAAATATCTTCAAAATAAGCCTGTCACAGGACAAGGTCGGGAAGATCGAGGTCGGAATTTTCTGCTTTGCCTGTGGAACACGGACAGGAAAACACTGAGAGAGCATTTCTGTGATCCCAGGAAGGTTCAATCTTTGATTTGAAGTTTCCCAGCGCCACGTTGCTTAGGAAACATTTGCAGCATAATTAAGGAGGAATGAAATGTCTTACAGGGTTGCACAATATCCCGGTGCTACAATTGCTTAAAAGCCATCACTAATGTCAAGAACTGAAAATATGGCAGCACTCTCAATTCATTTTAAATTTTAGCGATGTTCATCTAGAATTTAATTTTTGCTTTGGAAAACCAGAGAGCCCTTATCTGGAAAAGCTCTATAATATCATTGGAACGTCAAAGACTTTGTTTTTAGTTAAAAAGGTGATCTGTGTGGAAAGCAGCCACAACGTTTACTGTAACAACATTTATTATTTACTGGTAATGTTAACAGAAAATAGAAGTAGAAAATACTAATTTTCGTGCTGTGAATAAAACTGAAGGAGAAATAATGCACTAGCTGTAAGCAAAAAAAATATGTTATACCCACTCAAATTAAAGAAAGTCAATCAACCCTTGGATATCTAGGATGAAATATATGCTAAAGACAAGACAAAGGTAGAGATTGATCAGCAGTATGAGAGCAGTGGATTAGGAGGATAACTGGATTTTAAATGTCATAAGCTAATTAATGTAATAAGCTAATTCTGGGCTACTGAACTAGGCCTTCAGATACTCTGGATTATGGTGAAAATATATCTAGTTCCTATGCATCCATCTACACCCATCTGAACCTGTCAAATGAATCCTCCCCAGTTGAAAAGATGAGAAATGCCATCATATTTAAATGACTTCACAGCACCAGAAATAACGCAAAGATGAGCAAACTTACTTTGGTTAAAAAGAGCAGAAACTCAAAGGACAAAGTTTCCTGCCAGTCCTCCTCCTTCCTTTTCAACTTTATCTAGACAAAAACATTTGGGGATATCAATTTGCTCTCCTGGTTTCTGTTAGTTTTATTGTGTAAAGAAAGAAAAGAAAAATTCTTTTTATAAGGTATAAATCACATAATTTTCATCCTTTAAATCTAATCACTCAAAAGTAGAAATACAGATATAGAAAGTCATGGTTTCAGTCACTTTTCTTTCTTTGATTATTTACCAGATTCGAGTTTCTCTTCTCCATTATACAATAATTTTCTTCTCTCATCTCTTTGTTCCAGTACTTGGAACAGCTTGAATTTGACAGATCAGATTGGGTGAGTGTTAACAAGCTAAAGTCAGCAAAACATTTTTCCAAACAGTTTCTTACAACTGTAGCACTGTTAGATGGGTTTGGGTGATTTTGGCAGCCACTGGAGAAATTAATTTGCAGCAATTTGCAATATTTAAAAATTTCCCAATACCGGGTTTTGATGGAGTTTCCAACGCTGCAATTTATTTAAGGAAATCAGACATTGTGGTTTTGCTGTGCTGTGAGGATTCTTCCTCATTTCCTTCATAAAGGTAATTTCATTTTTCTTCTCTCCACGGTGAAAAGCCATAAAAGAGAAGAATCCTCACCTCCTCCTGCCTTCAGCTTCACCCTGGTGTGGACATTACATTTATTTGTGTGCTGTGTGGACTGGGGCACACCAAAGGCACGAGTTCTCCTGTATTTTATCCCAAATGGTGGCCAATAATTGGTGCCCAGGAAATAAATAAAGGGAAAAACCCAATAACAGGGTAAGCACCCGTTATATTCTCTCAGTTCACAGCCTCCACCTGCTCCCAGATTTACAGAGCCCCGTAGCCTTTCCACTTGCGCCACTCCATTTCCTGGATATTTTGGAAAATTTACTTGCCAATGCTTGGCCCACGGTGAAGAATGTTTAAACAAAAACCTGGATTGGATGTTTCGTGCATTCCCACCTGGATGTCAGGAAGATCTACCTGATCACCACAAGTTCTGGTTCCTTTTTTCACTGCTCACCCTGGCAGAGCGTAACTTTATTAAAACACTGATAACACCATTTTATCAGCCTAGCGAAAAGAGAAATATTTCTGAATTTTAAGGGCAAGGTGGATTCATAAGAAGAAGTATTCATTTACCATTAGTAAAATAAATGTACCAGGTCATGTGTAAATACATGTTTGATTAATCAAAGCTCTTTGCCTTCTACAAATCCCCAAAGTACAACTGGAGTGACCCATCTGGTTTGATGCACAAGAAGGTTTATTCCAGTGAATAATTTGAGATGCTGGAGAAGGCAAAGTATCAAAGTCTCCAAATCCTGAGTGCAAAAAAGCATGTTTGTGCTCTGTTACTCCTAATTTTGTCTGAATCTGTTTCTTGTAGAATCCAGGCGAAGCCTAAGATGTCTTTGCCAATCTGCTGATGAAATCAGATCGTTAAGATGTGTTAAATTTGGAGTCATCACTACTGTGTGAGAAGCGAATCTGTTTTCAAAGTTCAGGCCAGTCAGTTCACAAAATAATGCCTCCAGATAATGTGTATCTGGTTTCATTCATGGCTTCCTTTGGAAATGGATTATTTGATATTGCAACCACTTGAGAGCGTGTCCTCCAAAACCTAAGGAATATTATTTTCCAGAGTAGACAACAGCATTTTTTTTTTTTTTTTTAAACTAGCATTTCAGATTGAGTTAGGAATCTGAAACAGAATTCCCTGGTGTTTCTACCACTGGAATAAACACCAACAGGCTTCAGAGTGGATAATGACTTTGACTCTGGCAGAAAAAGCAGCTCCTGACAGAATTCCCTGCCCATCCCACGGGGGAGTTCAACCACACAAATGCAAACAGCAAACCACGCAAATGCTGCATTCTCAGCCCCGAAGGTGATTTATTGCTCTTTTCCATGACAATGACACTTCCTCTCCTCAGTCTGGCAGCTGATGGTGGAGATTGTGGGCTCCTCACTCGCTGTCACTTGCCGGGGAGGTTTCTACTGGGTAGAGCCAACCAAGCACCATAGATTTTCTGCATTTTAGCAAAAAAAAGCGTGGCCTGGAAACCTGTTAAAAATGAAACCTAG